>JAGVVM010002607.1:0-43405 GCA_019149425.1 Psidium friedrichsthalianum
TTTTTCCGGCACGCTGTGGGTTTTTGTCTTTTCGTGTTTCGTTCTCCATCTTCGTGTTTGCTTTCCGGTTGGTTCTCCTTCGCGGGGCCTTTACCCCACCTCTTTCGTTTCCCGTATGTTTTTTTTTCTCTGTTGCTGGTGGTACCTGTGGTGTGGCGCGCTCTTTATGGGGCACTGGGGGTTATGTTTTTCTTGGTTTAACCCACTCTCCGCCACTTTGGTCTTTAATTTATTTGTGTTCATTCATTTAGCTTGGTGGATGACTTAGGACAGAGGTTAAGCTAGTGGTCGAGGATCGTGGTTAATATTTTTCAAATCTTCTTTGTCTTATGTGTCTTCACGCTAACCTATTTCTCCTCCCCCGTTTATAAGTCTCGTTGTCAGTCGATCGTACTGAAATTAACGCGTCATTTTCTTTTTCATTATCCCATATTTTTCTCATTTTTCTCATTTGTTATAAGTAGCCTTTTGCATTAGCCTCTGCTTTTTTTTATGGTGCATAAAGTTAAAAATCAATTCAACACCAAAAAATTACCAATTACTGTTTCGTCCAGTTTTCGGCATACTAATTGAGAAAATTATTTTACTTTTTATTTTGTGTTCTGGAAGATATTGAAAGGGTTTTCTTTACTTTGGGGGTGTCATTTGGCCGCTTGGGGTCATCAGGCCCCTTTTTAGTTGGAACAGGGTGTCTTTCAAAAAAATTGACCAAAAGTTAGATTGATTTTGGGGGGGGGGGGGGGGGGGGGGGGGGGGGCGGATTTCTTTTGGGGTTTGTTTTTAATGTCGCCTCTTTTTTTCATAATAGATTTTCTGGATTGGTTAACAGTTTGCTTCTTGGAATGTTTTTTTTGGTTGTTTGTTGTTCTTTGTTCTTTATTTGTTTTATTTTTTTTTTGGTGTTGGTGGGTTGCTTTTTGGGTCTTTTCTTTACTTGGGTTGTTTTTTCTTTTTTGTTTTTTGTGCTTTTTGTAGTTTGTACGAGTGGTCCGATGGCTGTCCAACTTCGCCGTTTGGAGTTGGTGACGGGGGTGGTGTTTGCGTTTTTAGTTATTTTATACTCCTCTCCCGATTTATCTTTTCCCCCTCCCTTCACCTCCTTTTTTTCCTTTTTAAGTGTGGTTTTTTTGGTTGATTTGATTGTTTTTAATTGTTGATTTTTTTTTCTTTTTAAAATTAAATTAGAAATTTAAAAAATAAGAATAGAATAAAAATGAACAAAAACTTAACAAGAAAAAAAAACTTTAATGAAAAAAAAATAAAAAAAAAATAAAAAAAAATAAATATATATACAAAAAAAAAAAAAAGAAATACTATATAAAGAAAAAAAAGAAGTTTAAAATGGTCTCCGTCCCTTTGTTTTTACGTTTGTTTTGCTTCTGCGCGTTGTATTCTATGGGATAAATTTCAAAGTGTTGCTTTAATCTGTCGAACTGTTGTAGCTGTTAAATTTGTGTTACTTTTTTTTTTTATCAAAAATTATGTGCGGTTTATTTTCTTATAATTTTTCAGTTCTTTTTATTTTGGGGTTAATAGTGAATTGTAGGATGTTTTACTAACATACTAATTCATTTTTTTTTGAGTTGTTTGATTTTTTTTATTGTTAGTATCGTTTTTTGAGATATAAAGAGTTGCACTATCGGAATAGTTTTATTAGTTATATTGATATTCATTTTGAAAATTTCTATGACTATTTCTTAGTGAGTATTTTTTCCGCAGAATAAGTTGTGGGTCATTATATTATTCTGGAAGACGGGGGCTAAATTATTAGTAATTGTTAAATGACTCGCCACGTTTTGCGTTCATAAGTTCTTGTCATCTACCTCTGCGTGTTGGTTAAGCGTTGCGTCTAGTGAGTCAATTAAGGCAGGTCTGGGGTTTCCTGCTTCTGCGTTCTTTGGTCTTAACAATTTCTTGCCTTTGCTACATATTAAAATAATTTCTATTGAGGTTTTAATCATTATTTTTTTTCTTTTTTTTCTTTAGTTTTTTTTTCCCCCTCTCCCCACTGCCTCGTCCTTCTCTTGGGGGTAATCTTTGTGGCCTTACGATTAGGTTTGGCTTTGTGGTGTGGTGGGCCACAACAACTTCTTTGCTTGTGGTTATTACAAGACAAAAGAAAATTTAATTTATTTGGAGGGTGAACCTACTGTAGCTTACGAATCTGTATAAGTTTAGAAATCCAAAGTAAATCTTTTCTTTGCAGCTATTCTTACCCTGGTTTCTCAACCCTCTTTAGTTTATTCGGCGAACAAGACGTTGATACCATGAACAACTCTTGCTTGGAAAATAACCACCACATCCTTCCTAGTTGCTTTCTGCTTTTCATTCCTGTTTTGTTCAGACTATTTTCTAATGGATTTTTTTTTTTTTTTTTTTTTTTTTTTTTTTTTTGTTGTTTTTTTGTTTTTTTTTTTTTGTTTTTTGTTTTTGTTTTTTTTTATTTTCTTTTATTATTTTGTGATTTTGTTGGTTTTTTTTTTTTTTTGCTACATGGACGGCAAATGTTTCTCCCAACGTTGACCGCTCGCGGATGTGCGAGGCCCGTCTTCTGAACGTGATGGAGCGCCAGTGTGTTTGTGGATGTGTGCAGTTGTGACAGTATTGAGAGGCTATGGAGATCAAACTTTGTAGGGGTGGGTGTGTACAATCAACAAGACGAGAACAGATGCTGAGAAAATAATTAAATGATTAAGTTAAACTTAACACTCCAACCAGCCCCTCTAAATCTGCCTCTATTCTTTCTCTGAAGGTCTCTTTCTGAAGTATGTTTTTAACGAGATGCATTAACAGCTAATCTTCGACAGTCGTGCTGAGCGCAGAGGATATTCATTCATTACTTCACCGTGTCCTGTCTACACTCTGTGTCTGTGTGTTGAACTCCTCGACCTGAGAGGTTGAAGTAAGATTGTTTTTCTATATTGAGCGTTCGTGTCTTTGCCCCGTAGGGTTAGGGAGCGAGTGAACGACGTTTGATGAATAACGTTGTGTTCGGTATTTTAAATAATGATTTGCGAAAAGAAACTAAGCAATTTCCGCGCAGGTGAGCAGGGGGGGGTGGGGCGCGGTTTCGGTGTAGGAATGTAGAAAAAATAATGGCAGAGATTACTCTAAGAAAAATTACTGAAATAAACTACAGGATAGAGTGGTCTTTCAGTGTCCGAGGGATGTGGGGCACACGCCCGCGATGAATACTTAGATGGGTGCGAGTAAATTATATTCAAGGATTAAAACTAATAGGCAAAGATAAAAAGACACACACATCCCTCAAATTGTCACGCGTTTGACCTTATAGGGCCTATAAAATTATACTTATCTCGTGGACAATCAATAACAAATTATTTTTTTCTTTTTGAAAACTACGTACCAAGAAACATTTTTATAAAGGATCAAAAAAACCCACTGGATACCAGTGATCGGCGCTTTGTTTCGAGATCGTTTTCCTACATCACCAAAGAGCTCAAATTTTTTTTTTTTTTTATTTTATTCACCCCAACACAATTTTACAAAAAAATAATACAATACTGTGAGAAAGACAACAAAATTGACCTCAAGAAATATTTTTTTTTATCACGAAACCAAGATGAAATTCCAATTGTGGTTCTGGTTCCTTTTGGCTGAAGAGGAAATGTAGAGTCTGTTTAGAAACGAAGGAACAAAGATGTGACGATACGAAAGCTTTTTGCTCTCAATTTGTTGAACGAGGATTCAGAAGTTCTGTTGGAATGGGAATCGGTGTATTGTATCGTGTCTTAATTTATGAGAATAGATGCTGTGCGGATTGGGATCGTGTTGATCCATTATGACTCGTTCAAATGGTAAAAAAATGTTCATATATACTGGGCCGGTGGAAGGAGGATTATCTTGGAGTATCCGGTAATCACCATCTTCCACTGAAGTATGGACGAAACATTCTTGAAGTACCTAGACTTTCAACTTCGCGCACTTCTTTGTGTCGGCCGTGTCTTCAATTGTAAAGAGTCTAGGAACCTGCAATTGAAATTTTTGTTCTGCTGTCGGGGTTGTCGTTTTAAGATGTCGCTCGGTCATACGTCGAAGCCGTTAATGTGATTATCATTAGCTGGAAACGGCAATAATGAGGTTGCGCAGCTAGATTACTTGGTAGCGTTGAGCTAGTAGATGGTTTCTGCTCTTGGTAATTCGCTCATATTGAGATTTTCTCTTGATCTTGCTAGTGATTTTGCACGCTGCTTGTAAATTATAGGGTAACTACTGTGAGAACTAAGAGATTACCCAGTCATTTACCAACCGCGACCACCATCCTGTTGTCAGAATCATGGATTTTTGCTCATGGCAAATGTTTCACGTGGAAATAGAACTTTGTAATGATCTCAGTAAAAACTGCTTCTGAAGTATGTTTTCGATGCAAAATCAACGGCGCAGAGGGTAAAAAGAAGTCCAAGCTCACAGTGTTCGTTCTTCCCGTTCGTTTTTTTTCGAACTACATTCTCCGGTAAGCCGAATAAATTCAGACAGAAAATACAATTCACCTATGCCTATGAAGAAGGTAAGCTTCGCATACTTAATGTCAAAATATCAAGGATTAATAATACAAAAAATCTCAAATTGATACACTTATGATAAATTTATCTCAATTATTTTTTTGACTACTAAAAATTTTAAACCGATACACTTGTGTCGAATTTACTCATAACTATTTTTTTATCACCAAAAATTTTAAATAATACAACTGTGACAAATTTACCTCAAAAATAATTTTTTTTTTTCAAACTGGTAAATATGTGATAAATTTACCTTTTATTAGTTTTTATTAAATTGAGTTAGTACCATAAAAAATCTAAATTGATACATCTATAACAAACGGAGGGTAACGTATATGCTTGACAATTGCCACGTGTCATTCAACTCAATAATTTGACGGTAAAATTTAACGGAAACTAACAGAAGGTAAATTTATCACAGCTGTACCATTTTGGGGGTAAATTTGTCACATGTGTACCAGTTTAGGGTTTTTATTGGTAAAAAAAAATTATTTGAGATAAATTTATCACAAGTATAACGATTTGGGATTTTTCCTGGTATTGACCCAAATATCAAAAAGGTCATTTTACTGCAACACAGTGGTCTCTTGAGTGTTCCTTTTTTCTTTCTCCTTCTATTTTCTCTAATGAGAAAAGTGTTTTCCTTCATTTATTTATTTTTCTGTTTTCCCCTTAAAATTGTCTTCACCGCAAACAGAGCATGCACATCCCTCTGCCAATTTCGAGAAACCTTATCCACAAAATCAATGGATCACCAATTCTCCTTGTGCCTTGCCAATTACAACACCTCCAATCACTCCCCCAATCCTATTTCTCTTGCAAAATACGGTAGAACTTACTGTTCCTTGAAGAGCAACAATTCGAAGAATGGCAGCATCATCCTCTTACATGGCATCTACAAAATTCTCCACGTTAGGCTGGCTCGGAAGATGCAATAAATTCGGCAAATGCAGCAGCAGCAGTCCATTCACCATTTCAGCTCAACAACAAGCACAGCTCCAAGAACAAGAAGGCACGAAGGCGCAAGAAGCAGCCGCCCTGGGACAAGAGAAGGCGAAGCAGCCGCCGGGAGGGACGACGCTGAGGCCGGTCGAGCCGCAAGCGAACGTCAAGAGCAAGAACATGAGCCGCGAGTACGGCGGGCAGTGGCTGAGCAGCACGACGCGGCACGTGCGGATTTACGCCGCGTACATCGACCCGGTCACCTGCGAGTTCGACCAGAGCCAGATGGACAAGCTCACCCTCATCCTGGACCCGACTAACGAGTTCGTGTGGACCCCGGAGACCTGCAACATGGTCTACGCGTACTTCCAGGAGCTTGTTGATCACTACGAGGTATCCGCACCCCCCTTTTCGATGAACGAAGCACTGCTTTCGCCTGCTTTCTTGAATTTTTCTCATCCTCATCGTTGCGCACATTCAGAAAAAATGGTATTTAGAAAGCATATCTGGGGTCTTTCCTCGCGTGCATCGTTTTGCAGCTTGTTGTATTGCTTACAAAACCCCTAGGACCTGTCGTTTATAATCTAAATTTTTCATGGCTTTACGGGAGAGTAAAGGATGGTCGAGTTCGTGTCGCATGGTGGCATATACTACACTACTACTAGTACTTTGTACATCACACGACATTACAATCCGGTAAGCACTTTTGGCGAATTATGAACTGATGAAATTGCCGGGATTGCCGAGGCCAGGGTGCGCCGCTGACTGAGTACACGCTTCGGCTGATCGGGTCAGACATAGAGCACTACATAAGGAAGCTGTTGTACGACGGGGAGATCAAGTACAACATGAACGCCAGAGTGCTCAATTTCAGCATGGGAAAGCCCAGGATTCTGTTCAACACTAACAACCTTGACGGCCAAATTCCTGATGCACAGTGAGAAGCAGAAAACAAAAACACACACACACACACACACTTGTACCTATGTTGCCTTTCCTCAAATCTCCTACGAAACTATGGTACTTTGTAAAATTAGACATTCCACTGGGGCAAACGATGAGGTTTGTATCTGGATTTTTCCCTCCTTCTCGGCTATTAAACGCTACTGCGAATCTCTAAATTGCATATTGTTGGGATTTGAAATCGAATCCATGAATTATCATCACTTTGGATCAACAAGCCCTTGTACTTCACGAGTAAAAATCCAACATCGTCCGTCCGGTTAAACTCATAGAGCTCCTCAGTCGACTTTCACTGATGAGCACAACCAGAATGCACAGTTGAACATCAGGGTTTTTTGATTGGTGTGGCTGAGCCGCATGGATGATATTATGAGAAGAAAGAACAGGAAATTCGATTGGTTTAAATGTAAATTTCCATGAAGAGTCGTAAACTTGCTATTCTTATTGGTAAATTGCTAACGTGGTCGGTGAATTACCATCAGTGTATTGAACTAACAATTTGCCTGTTACCCGGTTATTCCGAAAACAAGTTTTGATTTGAGTAACCATATACTGGGAATTTTACTATTTAGGCCAAGGCATATGGCGAAGCTCCTCTTTGAAATTTTTTTTCTAAAAAGTCCTAAGCTTGTTGACCGGCAGTTAATTTAGTCATAAATTTTTTAATTTGCTTAGTTTAGTCCCGTTGACACATGCATTTTTGGCCGACAAATTAAGTTGCAATTTTTTTCTTAGACAAATAATAAAATACATCGACATATATAGATAAACAAAATGGGGAGTCCAAAGTTGGTCGCCATGAAAAGAGATGGGGTCCAATTCATAAAACCCATCAGGTCTGTTGCTGGAACCCGCCAGATTGACCCATTGGCGGCCCAAATTCACTCATGTAGGCCCGCAAAGAAAAGACTTTAGCCCAATGTGTAATGTAGTTTCTAAACTTTTGATTTGTTTATTCAATGTGGTCTTGGACTTTAATTCAATGTGCAATTGACTAAGAAGATAACATACGTGGGGAATCAAAAGACTAGACTTAACTGGTTCATAAGCCTCCAGGTTTGATCATGTAGTGAGTACCATCGGCTCTCCTGGAGCTTGTATCGTGTGTACCATTGCTGAGCTTTCAGAGACACTAGAGAAGAGTATTTAAACATGAAGTAACTTGCTTTGTTATTGTTGACACCAAAAAAATCGCCCCAAGTCTCCCACCTTCGACTCTAATTAAGAGAGATCAAGCAAGACGCGATAGAGATAAAATTCGCCAAGTGTTTGGAGTTCTTAGCCAGCAAGTATAGATGGTCGATGGGATGATTAGTATAGGAAAAATTACCAAGTCCATGAAGTTTGGTTCAGTGGGCAAAGGGGCCACAACTGACATGAATAAAGACAAGTTGTGTACGGGCTACCTCTCTTAGTAATGGGATCCATAATTTGGTACTCAATTTGCTTGGATAAATCGATAGGGCTATGGAGAAATGGTACTAGCAAGATCACGATGCAATGGAGCTGTAGAAAGTCCACGTAAGCATTGGTCGATTAAATGGACTGAATTGATTAAAAAAAGAGTTAAATTGATATAATTATAATAAATATAGGATTTTTTTTTAGGGTAATTATCAGGTTAAGCGAAAGCAGACGAGAAGAGCACGTGTAATTCCACTAACTCAGCATATTTGGAATTTAGTATTGCACGAGTTGCGCCAACGATCCGACAGACAGATTCCCCGGACATTTTCCTACTGCCTAGTTGTCTGCCGTCCATATTAGTTTAACGTCGTTCCTTTTGGCAATACAAAAATCAGACTTATGAAGTTGCTTTACCAAACGAGCCGATACGTCGGTCTTTGGAAAATGAAGAGAGAGATGATGCTTTAAACCCAATATGCCTTTACTGTAGACAACTGAACGTTTTGACATTGGCGTCGTGATGGCGTTCGATCGATCTTATTGAGTGCAAACAGTTTCTTGACGAAAAAGTGATGACAAGTGTAAGTTTTTCAGTACACCCAAGGCGGTTAATCTGGCTGTGATCGATGGTGGAGGTGACGGTGATGATGGTTTTTGAAATGCTGGTGTTGCGAATTAGGTGCTGATGAAAGTGAAATTGGACTGTCGATAGTCTTACGACGACGACGGACAACAGCAAAAGCAAATTTTCTCTCCACAAGCGTGAGTTATGATCACGGCATTTCGCGTTTACGTAATCATAATAATAAGATGGGATCTGGAGGTTTTATCTCTTAATTTCCAACTTTGTGAATGGGAAAAAATAGAACTTTGGAAGTAAGCGTGATCGTCGTATTGTTGCTCATACTCCTCTCTGTGTTCTCACCTTGGCTCTTACAAATTCCCGCAATCTCACAGGTTCTCTCTCTCTCTCTCTCTCGTGTGAGATATATTTATATATGTCTAGGTATAATGTATATCATATACTTGGCTTACTTATCTTTGGCGCGAGCAACGTGTTTGTTGAAATGCTTCGCCCACATGTGATTCCAGCTTGAGATTTGTTCCTCGCGCAAAATGATATTTATACATTGTACGACCAGAAGGGTCTGCAAATTTTAACTGCCCCGAAAATATGGGATACGTTGTCTGGGGAAGTAAGAGCATATAACAGCTTCACTAGATGAAACCCAACTGCAAAGAATGAAGATTCCCCTTGACCGACAAGGTTTGTCGTCAAGCTCTTTGTTGCTGATGCCAAGACAGTAAAAGTACATCTTTCTTTCAGCTTGATTTCTCTATTGCCTACCACTATATAACTGCTGGGCTGGCCTAATGAGTTGACATTGCTGCATTCAAGTGGCTTGGTTGATCATCCATCTCCTCCTAAGTCATGTGCTTCGGTAAGTCCATCTGTTCTCTTAGTATGGTGTTTAGTGGCTTGGCATTGCTTTCTAAGTTATGAATCACTACTCTATGTGGCTCTAGTGCAAGGAGATTTAGGTCTTCTCATTTTGCTTCCTGATAACAGCTTGTCATTGTAAACTACATTTTCCCTGATTCTAATTGTTAGCATTCTTCTTCTTTTCCTTGTCCCTAGCAGAGATTAACTTGCATTGGAGTTGGAGCTAAGAAGAAACTAGCGAATAAAGCTGGTGAGTTCTTCAATTGTTATACCTATAGAGTTTTCTAGCTTCATAAACCTATTTTTTTTTTTTTAATGTGCATCTTGCAGTAGTTGTATCCATATCAAATTGCAACTTTCAAAGGCATTTGGTGTCTCATTGTCTTTAAATCTGTTTGATAATCTCTCTCTCTCTTCATGTGCGTGCGTATTAAACACTTCTATGAATAATCGATGGAGTCTCTATAATGGCTGATAAACTACATCTTAATGCAGCTGCTGCTGATTATTCTCGTACTGTTCTACCATGACACACTCACATTCCTATAATCTTGGTTGTCTGCTCCTATGTCAGGTTCTCTCTCTCTCTCAGATGCACATGCACGCACACGATTTTAAAGATTTCAGGCTGCTCAGCAGAGTGGGCTTTGAGTGTACTGGCTTTATCTGATCCTTGCACGTTCTACTGGATATGAGCAACATTAAAGTTTCTGCCACCTCTTCATTACCTCTTCATTATGTGCTCATAAATGGGCTTTCTGATATCATGTTTGAGTTTTGATAAGTACCATCATTCAGTGATCCTATAAGCAGAATGTGTCCACCTAACGTAAGTAAGCATATGGAAAATGGAAATCGTAAAGATTGACCTAGTTCTTGTTTCTTTGTGGGAGACTGGAGGATTGTGAGTGCCAGTAAACAGGCTAACTTGCAGAGGATATCTTTATCTTGGAATCTTTCAATTTTAGATCTCTTCTTCTTCTTCTTCTTCTTCTTACAGAGATTATTCTGGGTGCATTCACACATAATTACCATCATATTCAAGGTGTCTAGCCCATGCAGAGATGGGATACCCATGTGATACCTTGGCTTTTGTTTCCGGCAGATTTTAGAATAAACTATCTACATTGTGATGCATATTGGGCAAGATGTTTTCATTGATGGGGACATTGTGTTGCTAGGCAGGGAAGCCACGAGTGAATATGGGTTCTTCTCAGAGCTAAATAGTGAAAATGCAATTTTTTCGTGTGTCAGCCTCATGTTGATGGGGTTAGGTTCGGGGCACTTCACTTGGTTCTGTGTATGATTGTTGTTTCAAGCCAGTAGTTCATGGAGCAGTGGAGGGCATGGCATTATTGTTTAAGTATCATATCTGCATTACTCATTCCAGTACCTCTGGAATTTATTCCAGTGCGTTTCCGTGATCTGTGATGCTTGGCAATAGTCTAAACTATAAATCATTCAAATTGCCCTTTCTAGGGTCCTTCATAGTTTACTCTTTCGTTAATTCATTCAATCTTAATCCTTTGCCAGGAGCAGTTCCTATGGACTTTGGAACAAAATCAGCTAAACAATCATCATCATGTGTTGCCATTGCGGTACGATGATCTTACTGTATGTTGTTTATAGCTTATGTTCTTCCTAAGTTGATATCTAGTCAATGATTTGCATGAAGCTGTCTGTTTGTCCTTGCAGTTGGCCGAAGGAAGTAGAGAACGAATAAGTGATATGTTTAACAAGGTTGAACTCTCTCTTTCTTCATATGACACTGCTTGGGTGGCTATGGTACCTTCACCATGTTCTCCACAAAACCCCCATTTCCCTAAATCTTTGAGTTGGTTGATGAATAATCAATCATTCGATGGTTCTTGGGGTCTCCCTGATCGGCATCCATTATTAACCAAGGATGCTTTGTTATCGACTTTAGCATGTGTCCTTGCACTTAAGCGATGGGGAGTTGGTGAAAGACAGATAACCAAAGGTAAACTAGATTTTTCTTGCCCATTATCCTTTTCATGTTCATACCCATCAGTAAGGATGACACTATGATTGCAGGCCTTGAATACATCGCTTTGAATTCTGCTTCTGTAACCGATGACAGGCAACATACACCAATCGGATTCAATATTTTGCTTTCTGGCATGATTGAGCAGGCTGATTGCCTAAATTTAAACCTTCCCCTGAAACCTGCAGATGTAGATTCTGTGTCTTACAAGAGAAATTTGGAAGTGAAGAGGTAAAGATGTTGCTGATCTTCCTGTTTTAGTTTTCTTTCAATTAACCAATGTGCAAATCATAACTAAGTTGTTCATATAGTTGTTGATCAATGCTTATTCATGTATATCCTGTGAAATATTTTTATGCACAAAACTTATAAGCTATAGTGAAAGTAATATAGGAACTTTATTCATAGGCACCAATTAATTCTGTAGTGCTTTGTCTTCTTAGAGGCTTATTGGGGATCAGTGGAAGATACTTGTCTTATGTTGCGGAAGGAATGGGAAGTTCGGCAGACTGGGAAGTGATTATGAAGTATCAACGGAAAAATGGTTCCCTATTCAATTCACCATCGACCACAGCTGCTGCTCTAACTCACCTTCAAAATGCCAGTTGTCTACACTACCTTGAATCAGTACTAGAGAAATTTGGTGATGCAGGTTACTCCTTTGCAGAAGTCTTCAAATGATTGTCTGCTCTGGATAAACTATTGACATTTGTGTATCTACTTATGGTCAGTTCCGACAATCTATCCGCTGGAAATATATGCTCGTCTATGTATGATAGAGAATTTGGAGAGATTGGCATTGATCGTCATTTCAGAAAGGAAATAATTCATGTATTGGATGACACGTACAGGTACTGTTCTTTTTTAGTGCAAACCCACTCGATATGCTTTGTTTGCAAGTAGTTCCGAGGATCAATTTCATTAGTATTTGATCTTTTTACCTGCCAAACAAGCAAAGCATTAGCTTTATTATCTTATGGCATTAGACAACAAACAGATGCTGGCTGCAGGGCAAAGAAGAGATATTTCTGGACATTGCCACCACTGCAATGGCATTTAGGATACTGCGATCCCATGGATATGATGTCTCTTCAGGTATGATACTATAGTGGACTTTAAATATTTACCTATGCTATGGATCGATGAAATGTTAATTTTGCTTTTACATGTGGTGTAGATGCATTAAGTCAATTTGCTGAAGAGGATCATTTTGGCAATACACTTGAAGGATATGTGAAGGATGCTGGCTCTGTCTTGGAATTGTATAGGGCTTCACAGCTGATCGTCAATGATGATGACATTGTTCTGGATAAAATCAATTCTTGGACCAGTGATTTTCTTAGAAAGTGTTTACACACTGGTGAAATGCATGCCAATAGACTTAAGAGTTATTTAAGTCAGAGGTATTTCTCCTGAGATTGTCACTACTATCTTGCAAAGGAAATTTGTGACGTCGCTTTCTTCCTGCTGCTATTTTTATGGTTAATTCCATAGGAGCAATTATTAGTAAACATTTCAGGTGGATGATGCGCTGAGATTTCCTCTCTATGCAAACCTTGAAAGGGTAGTGAACAGGAGAAATATAGAGCTCTACAACATAGACAGTACGAGAGTTCTAAAATGTGGTCTCCGGTACTGCTCTCTTAATTGATTTTATCTAGTTTAGTTTATCAACATTCCATTATCTTTCATACTTGATCGATATGATACATGTCTCCTATTCTAGGTCCTATAATTTTTGCAACAAAGATTTCCTGAATCTGGCAGTGAATGACTTCAACAACTGTCAAGTAATTTACCAGAAGAACTCAAATATCTGGCCAGGTGTACATCTCTGAAACGATCATGGTAGATGGATGTAGAAACAGCCATTTTATTGGATTTTCTGCCATGGTTTTGAGGTGATTGATTCTTGTGGCAAAACTTGATTTAGATCACTGCTTCAAATATAATGTGAAAATTAACTGGGGCTTCATTTTTAATAAGGCTTTCAACATCTATATAACTGCTAATCATATGTTATTTAAATGTGGTAATCAACATCATGTTTGGTAGGGGTGATTAGAAAGGAAAAGAAAGATTTAACTTTTAGAGGAAAAGAAGGAAAGATTTGAAGAGATTTTGTTTGGATGCAACCACTGAGATGGGTTCGTCATCTTTATAAGGGAAGAAATGAATAGGAATATATGGTCTAGGATCATAGGAAATTTTATAAATGCTATGGATATTTGGGGTTTTTGGATCTTGTGAAAAGGAGTGCAAACCATCATCTGGATCTGGCTCACTGGACCAGTAAGTATCAATGGCTTCTGAGAATGTTTAAATGGCACAGATGATTGTTTTAGAAGGCTCGTCTTCCATAGAGAAGACTGGTTCAAAACATCTTATTGGAGGGATACTCCTGTCTTTCTTTCAATTTTTTGCAGCATATGCATGCCTTTTCTTTTAGCCAGAGGATAGCTTTTGGCAAAGTGTCCTTTGCATCCACAGATGAACATCTGTCCTTTTTCTTCTTGCCTAGGGATCTCCTTTTGCGAAGAAATCTCCATTTTCATTTTCTTTTTCTGGAGGATTTGATTGAATTTCTTGACGTGCCTCTTCTTCTTGCCGTGGCATGTACTAGAAGAATCATTATGAGGGCACTAAATTTGCAGGCCGGCTTTTGGCAGGCTTCAAATTCCCTGTTATCATGCAAGCCCTAATTGCTTTTCTTCGAAGGCATATTTCTCCTATGACAATATGTATTTGAAATGTAAAATAAGGGTTTACTTGAGAATGAAGAATAAGTTTGTTTATCAATACACAAATAATTCCAATCCCTCCACCTTTGGAGAGACTCGAAGGGATTTAAACGTACATAAAATGAAGGACGATTGCTCCTAATTTTCCT
This sequence comes from Psidium friedrichsthalianum, assembly GCA_019149425.1. Lineage (NCBI taxonomy): Eukaryota > Viridiplantae > Streptophyta > Magnoliopsida > Myrtales > Myrtaceae > Psidium > Psidium friedrichsthalianum. Next base: position 14,175 of record JAGVVM010002607.1, read on the forward strand.
CATCCTTTCCCTCCATCCAGATGCAATTGGGTTTGTAGCATACTTACAAACGTAGTGGAAATCTCCCAAAGGGCTCTGGCATCTAAGAAATTAGAATGCGAGTTGGTACCTTTTGTAGTATTATAGATTTCTTTTCCTTTCTGACAGATGGGTCAAAGAGAAAAGGTTAGACAACTGAAATTTGCCCGCCAGAAGCTGGCATATTGTTACTTTTCCGCTGCAGCAACCTTTCGCCGCCTCTACTATCAGAGGCCCGCATTTCTTGGGCCAAAAATGGTGTCCTCACAACACTGGTTGATGACTTCTTTGATGTTGGTGGCTCTGCAAAGGAACTTGAAAATCTTATACAGTTGGTTAAAAAGTAAGTTTGGTTCTCTCCATCACTTTCTGTCTGCGCTTGCGCCACAACTTGACTAACTGCATGGAGATGGATTAATTCAGGTGGAATGTAAACTTGAGTGCAGACTGCTGTTCTGAGCAAGTTCAAATCATATTTTCAGCACTTCACTCTACTATTTCTGAGATTGGAGACAAAGCAGTGACATGGCAAGGAAGAAACGTGACGGGTCATGTGGCTCAAATTGTGAGTGGACTTCCTGATCATCTCTACTTTATCATGTTTATTCTAAGATGTATAGTGCTTTTCCTGGAAATCTGCATAATTAAGAGTTGCATGTGGAAAATGCAATTTCAATTTAATGTCACGTGACATTCTGGACGACAGCTTTATTATCCTTAATGTTCTTTTTTTTTTCCCAGTAAGCAACCTTTTGTAGTTATATTCACCCCAGACTTTCACTGCAGTGGTTAGAATTGCTTGAATCTATGATGGTGGAGGCTGAGTGGGCGAGAAAGAAGGCAATTCCGACGATGGATGAATACATGGCAAATGGATTCGTCTCGTTTGCTTTGGGACCTATTGTCTCCCGACTCTCTATCTTGTTGGTCCTAAACTTTTGGAGAAGCAGGTTGAAAGCCTCGAGTACCGCAACTTATTCAGGCTGATGAGCACATGTGGGCGCCTTCTGAATGATATGCAGGGTTTCAAGGTCCGACCTTTATTTCTCACAAGAGCTAAAAAGATGATTTACCGGCCTCTTGATTAAATCAGTAGCTGTAGATACTCTCTTAAGTTTGGTCCTCATTACTTTGCAGAGGGAATTCAAGGAAGGGAAGTTGAACGCCGTGACATTGCAGATGCTCGATGGGAGTGGCACCAGCGAGAAAGAGGCTACGGAGAGGATCACCGGTATCATCACCTGCAAGAGGAGGGAGCTCTTAAAGTTGGTTTTGCAAGAAAAGGAGAGCATAGTTCCAAGAGCTTGCAAGGATTTATTTTGGAACATGAGCACCGTGCTGCACTTCTTCTACATGAATGATGATGGCTTCACTTCAGATGAAAAGACTAGTGCTGTCAAAGCTCTCCTTGATCAACCCATCACTCTAAATGAACTGTAATTGGCTTGACACAGAGCGAGCGAGCGGAGAACCCCTATAATACCATTATTGTCTCTGTCTGTTCCGAATGGCGATTACACTTGAATATCGCATTACAATATGAATTGACATTTCTGTACCAAACGACGAAGGCATGATCATATCTTACTTAATGATTTTTGTTCATGGATTTTTTGTTTTTTCGATTGATAATGTTTTCATTGTTATCAACAGTTCATGTTTAAATATTTTCGTGGACGACAAAAATGTTTTTTGTTTATTTATTTTTATAAGTGATATAAACGATTATTTTTACAAAAATGTTATCCAAACCGTTTATCTTTCACTAAACAAGCATAGCCTAAATGACGAAGACAAAACAACCTCACCCTTGCTTGCCAATCGAGCATTCCTCTCTACCATCCTTGCCTCTATCTCATGACAAAGATACCACGCAAATTTAAACTACCTCTCGGAGTTGAGCAAACTGACAGAATAGCTAAATATTAAATTGTGACTCTATTTATTAGGTTAAATTTTTAAAATAACTGATAGCGGTTTCATGAAATTTTATATGATATGAGAGTAAGAGATTTTGTATCCGAATCTTTCTAGACCTTTTAAAACATTCACCGATTTAAAGTTTTTAGGATAATCGGAAGTGGCACCGCGATACGGCCGCATAGATTCGAGGCGACGTGGTGGGCCCGATTTAACCGCAACGCGCCCCCGTGAGCGGGAAAGCCCAATCGCGTGAGCAAGCAGCAGCGCATCAAACGGAAAAGGCATCTCCTTTTTGGCAGATGCGAATGATTGTCAGCAACAACAGCAAGTCCAGCTCACCGACGCAAATCACTCCCGTAGCGATCTCCTCCTCCTCTCCCCCACCCGAACCCTTCCAGATCGGCGTCCCTTCTCCGTCTCTGCTTTGCTCCGACGATGGCGTCCCTCGCCGGATCGCTCTCCAAGCTCGACGTCGGCGACGATTGGGTCGCGTCCGCTCCTCCGGGCCTCCGGAAGAACCTCTTCGTACTGTCCCCCGACCAGGTAACGTCGCTCTGTGGAATGTGGTGAGTGGGTGGGTGGTCCGTGGGTTCGTTCGGTTGCGGTGAGCGCGAGAGTAGGTTGGGATTTCTCGTGACGGTTGGTTCGGTTACGGTGGTTTTGTGTTGTCTGGTCAGGTGGAACTGGCGAAGCTGCTGGTGGAGATGGGGCAGAGTCACGTGTTCGAGCACTGGGCGGATCCTGGCGTCGATGATGATCAGAAGAAGGCCTTGTTCGAGCAGGTACGGAAGCGGTGGTTCGGTGGATGATTTAATGTTTCCGGATCGAGTTTCATGGAGAATGTTAGATTTAGTCTCCTTCCCTTGACCTGTGGTATATCATGGACTTACAGTTTCTTTGTGTTTGTCTTCGGTGAGAGAGAAATGTGGGGCGTAATTTACAATTTGGTTTTACCCTATGTATTTAGTTTTGTTTTTCAATTTAGGTGATCTTTAATTAAGCGGAATTTATCCATGTCTTTTTTTGTTTGTTTTGCTAATGTGGGAAGCCGTTTGGTTAGATGGCGATCTTTTTGCCGCAACATTTGCCATGTCAACTTTCATATTTTTGTTGATTATCTTCTTTAACAGTAGAGCGCGCGGGATAGGGATACGCATCAATTATCTTAGTTGTCCAATTAAATGGAGTTGTAGATACCAGACATGAGCTATGCTTGCTTCTGCTGATGCTGTTCTGCATTCCTGTTGCTGATATGTATACCGCGCTTTTAGGAGTGCTTGTTACCTTTCAGACCTGATTCATGGTTTTACTTCTTGATTTTTGGATTCTGTATTATCAATCCTGCATGCGTCGAGTGTGGAAAGTTTGAAGCCTGAACTTGCTTGTCTTTTTTACAGAATGCTTTTCTTTTTCTTGAGTCTTTGTCATGTGGTTGTATTCTCCAGGTGGCTAGGCTAGATGCAAGTTATCCGGAGGCTTGGCATCGTACATAAAAACTGCCAGGGAACTCTTAGCCGATTCAAAAGCAGGAAAGAACCCATTTGATGGCTTCACACCTTCAGTAAGTGATGATAATTTGATATTTAGTACTGCTGAATTATGTTCATGGAAGCAAAGAGCTGTAAGGAATGGAATTTAACTGAATGAAGACTTTCCACTGGATAGTTTGTTTGTTTTTGAAGTATGAACTGTTTGCTTTCAGAACATTCATTATTTTCTTGAAAGAGACCGCTGCTGCACTTTCATTAGCTTCTTAAAGAGCGACAGCACTTGAAGTGCAGAGAAGTTGATTTGATGTAACTGAATATCTTGATGACAGAGCTTCCATTTTTACAAGTTTGATTATGAAGAGCTTCAGTGTTTTCGGTTTGGATTTAATGTAGTTACTGTGATCACAAGTGGTCAAGAGTTTTCTGGTCAAATGGTTTTCTCTTAAATAGATGGAGTTTCTTTCTTTGAGATGCATATGTACAATTGCACCCCCACCCAAAAAAAAAAAAAAAATAATAATAAGAATAAATAAAATAAAGACATATATTCCAAGTAGCAGTTGCTTTTGGGCTATAGAGGTTGAACTACTGTAGGAGGTTGTTTTCTACTTCTCTACCAAACCTTATCTTTTCTGGCAATGAACTCGAAGTATGAGTCAAATTTCCCCATGTTCAAATGCACAAAGACACCTTTTCTAAAATATGACAGAGTTGTATACTCGTGGTGTGATGTAGTTGAGGATTATATCCACATAGTATATCCGTGTATGAGTTGTAGTTCTGATAGATACATGTGTGTGAGAGGCTTGTAAGATTTCAAACTTTGGGCTTATTCGATAACTGAAGTTCTTAGTTAGGTTCCAATCTTAATAGGTGAAACTGAGGCATTGATGAATCAGGACCCTTTGGTTTGCAGTTGTACTGGGCTGGTTTAACCTGATCCCTGATAGACCAATGAGGTGTACTTGGTTTAGAATTTAGACTGGCTTTTTTGTTACATTTTGCTTTCTACTTAATTAGATTGGAACTTACTCACACCTTTGTGAAACTGTTTAGGACTCATGAAAGAAATCGTCCTGTCATCTGATCTTTTGCAATATTTGCTTTGCCATACACAAGCTTCTTGGCTCTTACCACAGGTTGAGTTGTCAAATTTGAAGTTTCATGTAACCTTCATACTGAGTATTGGGTATATTTTGTTGCAGAGCTTTCCTTATGAATAAATGGATGTTGTCCTCTTTAAAATTCGTGGATGATCTTTAGGATGACTTTTCTCTTTCCCCCCTGCCAAGTGCTCAAACTGTTTGAAATGATCAGCTGAACATTATAGTAAACTATATTGTCTGCTTTTAGGTTCCAAATGGAGACGTTTTAACTTTCGGTGATGAGAACTTCATCAATTTTGAGGAGACAGGGGTGAAGGAAGCTCGAAAAGCTGCATTTGTCCTTGTTGCTGGTGGACTTGGGGAACGCCTTGGATACAATGGAATCAAGGTCTTCACAGAGCTATGATCTCGCTAGTTCAGCTGCTTCTGTATTCCTTCTTGTTGGTTATACACGATTGTCTTTCTCTTCTTAGTTATTGTCTACATCTTGCAGGTGGCTCTTCCAGCAGAGACTACTTCAGGGGCATGTTTCCTACAGCATTACATTGAATCGATTCTTGCTTTACAAGAGGCTAGCTGTAGATTGGCTGAAGGTTTGCTTTGTTATACTTCTTTATACATAAAGGATTTATATATAGAGAGAACGTTTAGTACGTCACCAATATACAATGGCAACAATGAAGAAAAACAAACAAGCAAAAGGAAGACATTACATGACTATAGAGGATACCAAAGCTGAAAAAAGAGGACAGCACAGAAGCCACTGAAGATTATAAACATCGAAACTATTGTTTGTTGTGTTCTCTCCAAATCCACCACTCGAGACAAAGTGGTGCGGTGCTCCAGGAGTTTTTCAGAATTGAGTTTCCTACATAGCTATTCCAACAGCTAAAAAGCTGGATGGCATGTCTTGGCTAGAAACTGAGCCTCCTGCTATCTTCATTTAGTGGTCTCTACAAGTTGTCGGCTGTAATGCCAGTATTCATTAGGCTAATCAGAAGATGGGAACTGAACTACTGTGTCATTTGGAATTTTTTGGACATTTGTTTTGAGCTACTCATCTTTAATAAGGGAGAAAAATTTCAATTTCTTTTTTTTTGTGAGGTTAGAGAGATTTTATTGCATAAATCTAGCTGGTGGACTAATCCTTTTTTTAAAAAACAAGTTTTATCTCAAACAACCTAATAGCCTCTTCTGGGTTCATTGAATCTATCAATAACATGTTCTTCTTGCTATCTACTATCCGTGAATGAAATTGAAGGTCTGTTGGATATGATCTTTCAAAAAGAGGTTCTAGAACTGTATAAATTCCAAAGTGTTGCGCGACAACTTTTCTTTCTTGTCTATTAAAGTTCACTATAGAGACAGGCTGGCTAAGAGCATCTCTATCTAAAGAACTAACAATAACTGTTCAAGTTTTTCCATCCTGATTCTGCAGAATCCCTCAAATTATTTTCCTTGTTGACTCAGGTGTCATTGTGTACCAAAGTTGTTTCAGTATCAACTTTTCCTTCTGAAGTTCCTCTGGATTTCTCTGTGAAATTGTTGCATCTTTGAAAAGAATTTTCCCTATATATTAATATCATTATGCATGTGTATCTGTAGATGGATGTGGCACCCAGATTCCCTTTGTTATCATGACATCTGACGATACTCATGCACGGACCTTACAGCTGTTGGAAGCAAATGGTTATTTTGGAATGCAACCTTCTCAAGTTAAACTTCTGAAACAGGTAATTTTCTGCCCATTCACCACATCTGCCAGGATTTTCTAGTATGCTTATGCATTCTAAAAGTTTGCAGTCTGATTGCTCCTAACAATGCAGGAAAAAGTTGCATGCTTAGAGAATAATGATGCAAGGCTTGCACTGGATCCCCAAGATAAGTACAAAATCCAGGTAAGGCTGGGGTCATGGTTTCGTAAGTGAAGATTCGTCGTGATTTGAAGTGGAAGAATCTTGCTCTATGGCTTATTCCTTTTATTTATTCCCCTTTTAGACCAAACCTCATGGGCATGGTGATGTTCATGCACTGCTTCACACTAGTGGCCTTCTGAATTTGTGGTATGTTATCAAACTATACCAGTGTACCTACTTTTCTTTTCAAATCATTTGTTATCGACCAAATTATACCAGTGCACCTGCCTGCTGTCTTTCCACTAGCCTATCTTTGTACAAAGCATTTAAAATGCCATTCCATACTTTTAGTTACATGGACCCAGCAGTGGATGGTTTTTTGCTGGAAAACAGAGAACTTGGCAGGAAATAATGACATGATTTTGCTTCTTGCTTAAGTTGCTGCACTTATATCCTTGGTCGCTGCTACAGGAAGAAAAATCTCACCTGGGATTTTACCTAGCTTAAATATACTTAGAAGTTATAGAATGATGTGGCAAGATGTCTCTTGAGAAGCTATTTGAGTTTACTCTTCCAAGACTTGAACTGTTTTCGGCATTTTTCCCAGGCATGATGCCGGTATGAAATGGGTCATCTTTTTCCAAGATACAAATGGACTTCTGTTTAAGGTATAGTTTGTTTTAAGTGGATTAGTTTAAGGTATGTCTCTTCAGGTTCAGGTTCAGGGTCAGACATACCGATTTTACATTCATGCGGCAGTAAAACTAATTAACTCCTCCATCACGTGTAATGCAGGCAATTCCAGCATCTTTGGGTGTCAGTGCCATCCGACAATTTCATGTCAACTCTCTTGCCGTTCCCCGGAAAGCTAAAGAAGCTATTGGAGGAATTGCAAAACTTACTCATGCAGATGGTAATTAGTGTTGGAAGTAGTTATCTAATTGTATATAAGAACCATCTAACTTAAAAAACTGTTTATAAGAAGCCAGAAACATCCCAACAGTCTCTTTTGCTTATGAAGAACTATTCTGAAGGACTAACTCCTTGTTGATTTTTCTCACTATCTGATCATCATCGATTTCTGTGTATAAGCTAAAATTTTCATATGATTCTGGTTGAGTTGTATTAGTGCTATAGTGTTAGCTGAGAATAATATGTGGAAGGCTTGAGCAGTTGTTTGCTCTGATGTCAACTGACAAAATTATTCATTGCATATTTTAGGAATGTGATTCTATGAGATACTGTCACAAAAAATTTGTTCTGGAGGACTTTCACTCCTTGTTGATTTTTCTTGCTGCCTACTCACCATCTAAAACTGTGTATTGGCTAAGATTTTCGTGTGACTGGTTGAATTGTATCAGTGACATAGTGTTTGCTGAGACGTATCTGGAAATTTAGTTATCAGCAACCTAGGGTTGAGCAGTTGCTTCGCTTGATATCAACTGACAAAGTCATTCGTTGTAAATTTTAGGAATGTGATATTGTGAGATACTGGACACTGATACCTTACAATTGTCAGTGAACGATGCAAACAGTTTGCTGAACTAGATGCAAGAATGTACAATGAAATATTCTGAAATTTTATGTTTGAGACGTTCAGATGCTGCTTCCTCACTCTTTAATACTTTAGTTTTGTGTACTCTCTTAATGACTATATTCTTAGCCCATTCTCCATGACATGGTTAATTCATGTCTAATTTGCTTTCCTGAAAAATCTATTTTAGGGAGGACGATGGTGATAAATGTGGAATACAATCAGCTGGATCCCTTGCTTAGAGCAACTGGTTATCCGGATGGAGATGTGAATGATGAGACTGGTTTTTCTCCTTTCCCAGGGAACATAAATCAGGTAATTTTCTTTCAAAAAGTTTGTAGTGTTATAACACGCTTGTTAAATCGAACTCTTAAGTTGATAAAAATGAAAGAGGTCTTTTTCCAGTTTCCATCATGAATAGGCTTTCTACACTTGGCTAGGGAAGTAATCCTGTGTGGGCTATTAGGACTCATTTTGCCATTTCATCTTCACTCTACTGTAAATCACAGTGTACATGCAGAATGACATAGTCCAACATGGCTATCAGACACTAACCATAGTTCTCCAAAATCGGACTGACTGACCAAAGTACAATAGACTTAGAAGATACCCGGTTTATCATCTTTATTTTTGTTTAAAATGTCTCACGCTTGAGATGAAAAAAAAAAAAAATAGATTCTCTAGAATTCAGATCATAGTTTCTGTGTTTCCCTCGCTCTGTTAATAGGTCTATCAGCTATCAGTTTGATTTTTTTTCATGACCCTAATTGAAAGAATGCTGTTCTATTATTCTGTAGAACTTAATGGCTTGGTTTATTTACTGAGTCTAGGGTTGTATATTGCCAAGTGATTCTTAAGACTGCATTTTTCTCCTTTTGGCAGTTGATTTTGGATCTTGGTACATACATTGAAGAACTGAAAAAAACAGGAGGCGGCATAAAGGAGTTTGTCAATCCAAAGTAATCTCCTTTTTACCTTATGTTGTTACTGTTCAAATTTTTACTTTCTGGATAGCTTTTCAGTTGATTGTTTGAAAGATGATATTATTTGGGGTGAGCAAACACAGAGTTGAGATCTCTCTCTATTAGAGTTGGATGTGGCAGCATCCCATTTCAATTGTATAGAGTGAAAGAAGTGTGTATCTTTTCTTTTTTCTTTTTTTTTTTCCCGTTTGAATGTGAATGCAAAAGGTTGATATGCCTGAAGAGACAAATAGGAGTCTGGTTGTCTGTTTGCAGTGAGGCTGACAAAGCCCTTATATTTGTAGTAAGACGATATCTATTATTGGAATGGCCTAGCATTTTATTTGCTTTCATTTATCTTAAAATTCTTATTGTTTATGCAGGTACAAAGATGCCAGCAAAACTTCATTTAAGTCTGCTACCCGACTAGAATGTATGATGCAGGACTACCCAAAAACATTACCTCCAACTGCAAGAGTTGGATTCACGGTAATTTCATCAATTTAAGCAAAAAAGAACTAAGATTTTAGGATGCAGATAGCTTATCATACGAACTTATTGGCATAGTCTAAACCAGATATGTTGACACCAAATTACTGTTTAGGTGATGGATGCATGGGTTGCCTATGCACCAGTCAAGAACAATCCTGAAGATGCTGCAAAGGTACGAACTGTTGCTTTATTTCCCAGTGTTCATCTTACACTGATTCTGGAGATCCATTTCTTTCAAGCTTTGATAAAATCCATGACTACTCAAATTGATTAGGTTCCAAAAGGGAATCCATATCATAGCGCAACTTCTGGAGAAATGGCGATATATCGGGCAAACAGCCTTATTCTTCGAAAGGTAACTGCTTATCTTCCATTGAAATGTATGAAGATACTAATGTTGCGTAAGTGCTATCTTCCATGTAAATTGATTTGCAAAATCTAGCATCATCTCCAGTCTCCAGTTTCCCCCATGACTTGATTTCCGCTCCAGTATCCAAATGATTTTCCTAATCATTAAATCATGATATACTTCAAGAAAGTGAAACTACACTTGTCAATGAATATGCCAGTTTGAGACTTTGATGTGAAAGTTATTTTGAGAAGATGCATGCATCTGTGAAATCTTTGACACCAACACATAAGGAAACCTTGTCCAAATGCACATTCAAGGTCCTTTTTTACCTATCTTGCTTTTCTGTTGGTGCTAATTATAGTTGTAATTCAGGCTGGTGCTCAAGTAGATGATCCTGTGCCCCAAGTTTTCAATGGGCAAGAGGTGGAGGTATGGCCTCGAATTGTATGGCAGCCAAAATGGGGGCTGACTTTCTCGGATGTAAGAAGAAAAGTCAGTTCGAGCTGCTCTGTTTCTGAGAAGTCCACGCTGCTCCTTAATGGGCGTGATATTTTCATTGAGGAACTCTCCTTGGATGGAGCTCTCATCATCAATGCTGGAGAAGATGCAGAGGTATGTCGTGACAAACTAACCCATGCATCTCGAGAAGAAAAATTCCGAATGTACAAGTCGTGTCTAGAGCACCATGCTTGTCCTTTCCTCTGTTTCTCTTTTCACGCAAGTCATTCAACTCTTTTTGGCCCCAGTGGAACACACACACACACTCTCTCTCTCCCTCTCTCCCTCTCTTATTGATTGGGATGAGTATTTTCAAGTTCTATAACGGTCTGTCTCCTGTCCATTTAACACTTTCCCTTTTCTTCTATGGTTTGACGTTAATAAAATTTCAAAGTCTTGTTATGGTGTCTCTGTTATGCATGAACCCCGCTTACTCTCTGGATGTCCAAAATCTTTGGAACTCTCTCCCTTTGTCTCATCACTAGAAGGTGCATTTCTTCTCCTCACAGGTTAAAGCAAAAGCTAGGGTCGAGAACAAAGGGTGGATCCTTGAAAGTGTTGATTACAAGGACACTTCGGTGCCTGAAGAAATCAGGATCAGGGGCTTCAGGATCAACAAAGTTGAGCATCTGGAGAAATCCTTCGACGGGCCTGGCAAATTTTGCTTAGAGGTTTGAGAGGAGGGTGATAATAATAATCAGGACAAAATTTTCTTACCGAAGACGGATGTAATCCTAGACAAAGGCAAATGATATTTTGAGTTCACTTGTTGTCTGTTAAGAAAGAAACGCATATAGGTGATGTTACTTTTCCCCATAAATATTTGTTTCTATTCTACTATCGCAAGACACTGCTCTCAACGCGTCAGCGTATTTGTGGCGTTTCATTTCATGTTTGTCAGGACATTGGGAATGGTTTCAGTGGGTTTACACAAAAGAACAATAACTGAAAACTGGTAAGTCTAGTCAAAATGATCTAGCATCAATAAGCCAAGTTCATTGGTTTATCAGGATTATTCTTTCTTATCAATTTGTCAATTCAATTTGAAATTTTACTGTTGCAAAAATTGATAAAATCGAACCAAGCGGATGATTTATATCGGTGTAAACTCCAAATACGGGAGTGAAGTGTCGTTTTTTTTATAAAAGATGATTTAAAGTGTATTTTATTTAAAATAGGTCTGAAGTGCTTATGATTGTTTTATATTGCGGTCTTGATTTCGAGGGCCGATAAATTATCGGATCAATCAAGGATATTTTCGTCTGCATATAATTTCTTTTTTTTTTTTTTATCTTTTTCTCTACTTTTTTGTTCAACTTTTGAACATGGTCGAAGGATACCAAGGTTTACTTGGCAAAATCGAAGAACTCGTCAGCACTTGCCCTCGCAATCCGATTGAAGCATGTCACTGCATGTCGGTCGCTATAGGCGTAACTATTTCCCGCTCTCCACAACCAAACAAATAAAAAATGGGAAAAATAACTGTTTTGGATGAAAATGTACCTAACCTCAAAATCGAAAGATTTGAAGGCGAGACTTTATTTGAAACTTTCGTGCAAAACATAAATTTATTATACGTTTATCAATTCAATTTAAATTTTATAATTATATTAATTTAATCTGAAAGGTTTTGATTTTTTTTTTAATGTAATCCTAAGTGAAACGACCTCGTTTTGCTTTTTCTTTTTTTTCCTGAAACTTTTTTCTCTTTTTCTTTTCGAATTTCTGTTCATCTTTTTCCATCATCTCCTACCTCTGTTCTTCAACTTCCAACGCCGCTTTTCAACCTCTGAGAACAGTGATCGGCTTGGGGAGCCTCCACGTTCGGCTGAAATTCGGGAAGCAAATGTGCGGATGCCGGCTCAACGGAGCTCGAGCCCCTCCTGATCTGGGGCCTCCTCGCGCTCGACGCCGCGGTCCAGCGTGGCCGAGATCTCGAAGGTCTCCAGAATCGCCTTCTGTGCTTTTACAGTCTCGAAGGGGTCGAAGACTCATCTGGGTAAGTTTGGTTGCTTGCTTGCTCCTTTTTCTCAAAAGGTGTTTGGTTTCTGGGAAAATGTGGGTTTTCCGGGAGACGCGGGGCTTGATGGCGGGTGGAGAAGGCGGCAACGACGGCGAATAGTAACAAGGAACTGAGGAAGAAGATGAACGGTAACAAGAAGGAAAATTAAAAAAAAAAACTTGCGGTTACGTTGATAAAATCAGAAATTGTACGGTTTATTTGATAATTTTCTCTGCATTCTTTTTGGTCGAATGTTCTAAATGGTTGTAGTTGAATCTTGCGTTTCAATTCACTAGTGATTGAACTAATTTATTGAACAAGATTTATATTTCCCTTGCGGTGTCGACTTGATCTTAATGGTCTGAATCAGAACCAAGCGAAGTTGTTGGAATCGGGATTTAGTTGGTTTGGTTTCGAATTTTGCCAAATTGATAAAGTTTGGTTTGGGTTTGAAACGTCTCCAAGTCGAACCGAACCATACTATGAACCTCCTTACAAAGTACACCCATTTTGGTAATCAAATTTCAGAGGTAAAGGAACATCATTCGAAACACGAGCATAAGCATGACTGTATTGCGTCGTCATGACAAGAGTGGACACTAGTACATCAACCATTTTAACATATCAACAGACTCAACGATACTATTTAAGTACAGATACAAATCACAAGATATTTACACAATCAACATCACCTGACTATTTCCTCGACACAAACATTGGGTCTACATTGGAGATGAAACGAAAATGACTATTGGATCGAGCCAAGGCAGCCTCATTGCTACTAAGGCTTGCCGCAGACGATAATCTTCAATATCGCGCGCAATACGCCTCCCCTACGATTCGATCGGTTGGCCATCCTGGAAGAGAGAGATGAACTTCTTCAAGGGAAGGGTAAAAGTATTGAGGAAGATGATTTCTTATGGAAGACACAAATTTGATTTGGGTTGATGAGCAAGATCTCATTACCGTTTATATAGGAGCATGAAGCGGACATGTGGCTAACACTTCCATTGCAATTCTCATCAAATTCCACAACCTTACGGTGGAAGTTAAAGGCTATGGTGTATATCTTCACCTCTGTGATCTTGGGTAACATTTCCGCTGCATTTGCAACGATCCCGCGGGATTGAACTTGCAGGCTCATTTCTTCTGGTTGACGTTTCTTCTGCATTTCTCGATCGTCTTCTCTGAACTTACCGGAAGATGCGAACGCGCCCTCTCTCCTGATTGTCTGGGGTTTCGGATTTCCCTTACCGTCTCTTCGCGTGGGTGACAAGAAAAGCAGAGGAGATGTTGTCCAGAAATTTGCCGAATCCGTGTTTTTCATCTTGTTCCCATGGGCAAAAAATGGGATATTCCCATCGTATTCCGCATCATGCAACCACGAAAAAGAAAGATTGAGGGGGAAAAAAAAAAAGCAGAGAAAAGGCTTTTTTGAGTGTAATCTCGGGGTAAGGTTGTGGAAGAGGATGAGAACTGCAATGGAAACGCTGACAGAAGCTCATAGCATTTTCCTGGCTCAGTAATTGTTCTATAAAGCCTGATGTCTTCCCGAGGTTTCATGAATCGGGAGCTCTTGTATCACTTCTCTGGGCTTCCTTTCGAATCCGTCTTGTGATCTTTCTTTCTTCGGTTCGTTGCTTCTCCAACAGATGGCACGCGGAGGAGTCTTGCTCGGGATACTGAAGTGCATCTGCTGCGGTAAACCCGAGACAACCGAGATCACCCAGCTACTGATCAGCCTTCATCGCTATTCTGTCGATTCAATGACCGGGAGCAAGAACGTCATAGTTCTTTAGAGATGGGTGTGAAATGCGTGGGCAACAAAGCTTGCCCCCGTCTTTTCTTTTTCTGTCAGTGGCCAGTATTGAAGCGGGGAATTTAAAAAAGAGAACAAAATCAGCATGGCTTGAAGTGCAGGATCTTCTGGACGTAACCCTCCGAACAGAGCATCCAGGAGCTGATCATTTAGAGATTTTTTCTTGATTTCTGATTCAATTTCCTTGTCGATCAGTGTCTACCACCTGAGTCGTAGAAGATTCTGCATTACGACCGTGTCGATCTTTTTTCTTCTTTTCGATTTGTTAATTCTGTATCCACCCCTATGTAATATGTGCATAGTGTATTGTCCACCAGCCTATTTATCGTGTAATTCTGTACATGTATCGTCGATTCCCGTGTGCTATCCTAGCTTGTGATTTTTCATCGACAGTGAATTTAATGAATGATTGTCACAAGACTTAATCATCTTTTTATTTTTGTTCGCTTAAGGATGCATCACGTGGTTAATACAGGCCTAAACGGTGCAGCTACGGGATTACGGTACATTAATTTCAAACGGTACATTAATTTCAAATTCGCGTCGATGATTCATGAAACATAGATGGAGAAGCATTCTACACATAAGGGCATCCTTGTTTATGGAGTTCATGGATCATCCACGATACAGTAGTCTAAGATTTGATTCTGTTTTGACGTATCACTGAACAAAAGTATCAAAATTAAACTTTCATGAGTGCTCAATCGTTTGCCCGGAGGTACAATGTGGACTTTCACGGAAGAATATCGATCCGGTAGGGTATTTTCCTTGCATGATGAAACTTGAGAGGAGAGAAGTCTGTTGCTTGATCAATACAGCAGAAACGGGAGTTTTTACTTTGAACTGATCAGAAATGAATTAAGGAGAGCAGAAAGGTATTCGAATCTTTGGCAGCCGCCCATCGCTTCGAGTCATTTTCTTCCGACCCAGAAGTGATCTGAACGGTTGATCTGAAGGTTCGAAGAGGCTTTCGAGAGGTTTCGAAAAAACAGTTCAAATCCAGTACTTGAATGTTTTAGCCGAACCGTGACAGGCAAAGTGCTTTCCCCCGCACTATTAGTTTTCATCGTTTCTCCAGTTAAAAGGAGACTGATGCCACAGCTCCTCAGTTCTCTCGATAGAACTCCATTTAGTTTCCCTTACTGCTTCTCTGCGCTCTGTCTCGGCTCATCACTCCGCACACGTTTTCTTCAGCCAAAGGAAAACAAATCTACTTTTCTTGTCGATGATATTCAGATCTTAATTTTGATATGGGGTTGAAGTTTCCCGAAAGATGATGGATTGCTCCTTCAAATCAGTTTTGTGAAGCATATCAACTTCAATTCAATGAGTGCATTAATGCGGCGAAGATCGTGGGACTGTCAAAATGGAACTGGAGTTAAAAAATGGACAGGAGTGAAAGATGAATTACGGAAAGCGCGAAAATTAGCACAAGAGTCCTTCATCCTTGAAATGGCACAATAGATGCACAGACGGGAGCTCAATAACGTTGGTAACAGCTTTAGTTTAAACACAGAGAGAAATAAGATTTCAGTTCTGGTGATGAGTTCAAAGGAAGTGCTAAACATAGCCTCTGGAAAAGAGAATGATGCCGTAAGTCTAGTATATAGCAACATGACATTGTTTGTACCCTCTGCGCTTGTTCATCGGACATCAGAAGTCTATATACTATTGAAGTACCGGTACCAGACAAAGCTTAAACCTTCACAGAAACGTATCAAAAGAGAAACAAGAAAGGCGGGAAGAAAGATCTATACATGATGAGCAGCACTGCCATCACAGAATGACAGGTAAGGCCTCTACACAGGTGGTATGGTGGAGAACGAGAAACCTTTATACCCCTTGTACGCATAATAAGCAATGCGGGTATAGTAGAATCCGGGAATGAACAAGATTGACCCTAAGATCGTGAAGAACACCCCTGGAAAAACCATTTCAGTTAACAAGAATAAATCACGTGATTCTCATAAAGAAATGAAAGAGAAAAATAATTGCCAGAAAAATAGCATCTGTGTATATGTGTACCATGGGTTCGATCGCCACCAACTTTGTAGGAAGCCATGATAATGCCCAAGACCATGCCAATGCTTCCAAAAACAAGAAGAGACACAGCAAGGGCAATCTCTTTGATTGGGGGCCTGTTATTCACAGTATAAGTGGTCTCCATCATCATGTCCTCATCTGAAATTGAGAATGCATGATCTACATAAGCCATTTCTTGATTTGGGCTGAAGGCGATTGAAGCTGAAAGATGCTGCTGCTATTGCTTCTGGATATCAGGAAAAGGAATTAGACAGCCCAATTTCCAATCCCCAAACTAACACTGTTCTAGCTAGTATCACTGCATAATTCAATACCACATAACAATAGTACTCAATATAACTGATAGTCTGCCTCTTCAATATATTAATTGGAATTTTTTTAATTTCGTATTTTTTACTTAATTTTTATAATTTTATAATTATATAAATATTTAATTTTTTTATATCTATATAAAAAATTAAATATTTATATAATTATAAATTATAAAAATAAGTAAAAAATACGAAATTAAAAAATTCCAATTAATATATTGAAGAGGCAGACTATCAGTTATATTGAGTACTATTGTTATGTGGTATTGAATTATGCAGTGATACTAGCTAGAACAGTGGTTTGGGGATTGGAAATTGGGCTGTCTAATTCCTTTTCCTGATATCCAGAAGCAATAGCAGCAGCATCTTTCAGCTTCAATCGCCTTCAGCCCAAATCAAGAAATGGCTTATGTAGATCATGCATTCTCAATTTCAGATGAGGACATGATGATGGAGACCACTTATACTGTGAATAACAGGCCCCCAATCAAAGAGATTGCCCTTGCTGTGTCTCTTCTTGTTTTTGGAAGCATTGGCATGGTCTTGGGCATTATCATGGCTTCCTACAAAGTTGGTGGCGATCGAACCCATGGTACACATATACACAGATGCTATTTTTCTGGCAATTATTTTTCTCTTTCATTTCTTTATGAGAATCACGTGATTTATTCTTGTTAACTGAAATGGTTTTTCCAGGGGTGTTCTTCACGATCTTAGGGTCAATCTTGTTCATTCCCGGATTCTACTATACCCGCATTGCTTATTATGCGTACAAGGGGTATAAAGGTTTCTCGTTCTCCACCATACCACCTGTGTAGAGGCCTTACCTGTCATTCTGTGATGGCAGTGCTGCTCATCATGTATAGATCTTTCTTCCCCGCCTTTCTTGTTTCTCTTTTGATACGTTTCTGTGAAGGTTTAAGCTTTGTCTGGTACCGGTACTTCAATAGTATATAGACTTCTGATGTCCGATGAACAAGCGCAGAGGGTACAAACAATATCACGTTGCTATATACTAGACTTACGGCATCATTCTCTTTTCCAGAGGCTATGTTTAGCACTTCCTTTGAACTCATCACCAGAACTGAAATCTTATTTCTCTCTGTGTTTAAACTAAAGCTGTTACCAACGTTATTGAGCTCCCGTCTGTGCATCTATTGTGCCATTTCAAGGATGAAGGACTCTTGTGCTAATTTTCGCGCTTTCCGTAATTCATCTTTCACTCCCTGTCCTTTTTTTAACTCCAGTTCCATTTTGACAGTCCCACGATCTTCGCCGCATTAATGCACTCATTGAATTGAAGTTGATATGCTTCACAAAACTGATTTGAAGGAGCAATCCATCATCTTTCGGGAAACTTCAACCCCATATCAAAAATTAAGATCTGAATATCATCGACAAGAAAAGTAGATTTGTTTTCCTTTGGCTGAAGAAAACGTGTGCGGAGTGATGAGCCGAGGCAGAGCAGAGAAGCAGTAAGGGAAACTAAATGGAGTTCTATCGAGAGAAACTGATGAGCTGTGGCATCAGTCTCCTTTTAACTGGAGAAACGATGAAAACTAATAGTGCGGGGGAAAGCACTTTGCCTGTCACGGTTCGGTTAAAACATTCAAGTACTGGATTTGAACTGTTTTTTCGAAACCTCTCGAAAGCCTCTTCGAACCTTCAGATCAACCGTTCAGATCACTTTTGGGTCGGAAGAAAATGACTCGAAGCGATGGGCGGCTGCCAAAGATTCGAATACCTTTCTGCTCTCCTTAATTCATTTCTGATCAGTTCAAAGTAAAAACTCCCGTTTCTGCTGTATTGATCAAGCAACAGACTTCTCTCCTCTCAAGTTTCATCATGCAAGGAAAATACCCTACCGGATCGATATTCTTCCGTGAAAGTCCACATTGTACCTCCGGGCAAACGATTGAGCACTCACGAAAGTTTAATTTTGAAACTTTTGTTCAGTGATACGTCAAAACAGAATCAAATCTTAGACTACTGTATCGTGGATGATCCATGAACTCCATAAACAAGGATGCCCTTATGTGTAGAATGCTTCTCCATCTATGTTTCATGAATCATCGACGCGAATTTGAAATTAATGTACCGTTTGAAATTAATGTACCGTAATCCCATAGCTGCACCGTTTAGGCCTGTATTAACCACGTGATGCATCCTTAAGCGAACAAAAATAAAAAGATGATTAAGTCTTGTGACAATCATTCATTTAAGTTCACTGTCGATGAAAAATCACAAGCTAGGATAGCACACGGGAATCGACGATACATGTACAGAATTACACGATAAATAGGCTGGTGGACAATACACTATGCACATATTACATGGGGGTGGATACAGAATTAACAAATCGAAAAGAAGAAAAAGATCGACACGGTCGTAATGCAGAATCTTCTACGACTCAGGTGGTAGACACTGATCGACAAGGAAATTGAATCAGAAATCAAGAAAAAATCTCTAAATGATCGCTCCTGGATGCTCTGTTCGGAGGTTACGTCCAGAAGATCCTGCACTTCAAGCCATGCTGATTTTGTTCTCTTTTTTTAAATTCCCCACTTCAATACTAGCCACTGACAGAAAAAGAAAAGACGGGGGCAAGCTTTGTCACCCCGCATTTCACACCCATCTCTAAAGAACTATGACGTTCTTGCTCCCGGTCATTGAATCGACAGAATAGCGATGAAGGCTGATCAGTAGCTGGGTGATCTCGGTTGTCTCGGGTTTACCGCAGCAGATGCACTTCAGTATCCCGAGCAAGACTCCTCCGCGTGCCATCTGTTGGAGAAGCAACGAACCGAAGAAAGAAAGATCACAAGACGGATTCGAAAGGAAGCCCAGAGAAGTGATACAACAGCTCCTGATTCATGAAACCTCGGGAAGACATCAGGCTTTATAGAACAATTACTGAGCCAGGAAAATGCTATGAGCTTCTGTCAGCGTTTCCATTGCAGTTCTCATCCTCTTCCACAACCTTACCCAGAGATTAAACTCAAAAAAGCCTTTTCTCTGCTTTTTTTTTCCCCTCAATCTTTCTTTTTCATGGTTGCATGATGCGGAATACGATGGAATATCCCATTTTTGCCCATGGGAACAAGATGAAAAACACGGATACGGCAAATTTCTGGACAACATCTCCTCTGCTTTTCTTGTCACCCACGCGAAGAGACGCTAAGGGAAATCTGAAACCCCAGACAATCAGGAGAGGGGCGCGTTCGCATCTTACGGTAAGTTCAGAGAAGACGATCGAGAAATGCAGAAGAAACGTCAACCAGAAGAAATGAGCCTGCAAGTTCAATCACGCGGGATCGTTGCAAATGCAGCGGAAATGTTACCCAAGATCACAGAGGTGAAGATATACACCATAGCCTTTAACTTCCACCGTAAGTTGTGGAATTTGATGAGAATTGCAATGGAAGTGTTAGCCACATGTCCGCTTCATGCTCCTATAAAAGGTAATGAGATCTTGCTCATCAACCCAAATCAAATTTGTGTCTTCCATAAGAAATCATCTTCCTCAATACTTTTACCCTTCCCTTGAAGAAGTTCATCTCTCTCTTCCAGGATGGCCAACGATCGAATCGTAGGGGAGGCGTATTGCGCGCGATATTGAAGATTATCGTCGCGGCAAGCCTTAGTAGCAATGAGGCTGCCTTGGCTCGATCCAATAGTCATTTTCGTTTCATCTCCAATGTAGACCCAATGTTTGTGTCGAGGAAATAGTCAGGTGATGTTGATTGTGTAAATATCTTGTGATTTGTATCCGTACTTAAATAGTATCGTTGAGTCTGTTGATATGTTAAAATGGTTGATGTACTAGTGTCCACTCTTGTCATGACGACGCAATACAGTCATGCTTATGCTCGTGTTTCGAATGATGTTCCTTTACCTCTAAAATTTGATTACCAAAATGGGTGTACTTTGTAAGGAGTTCATAGTATGGTTCGGTTCGACTTGGAGACGTTTCAAACCCAAACCAAACTTTATCAATTTGGCAAAATTCGAAACCAAACCAACTAAATCCCGATTCCAACAACTTCGCTTGGTTCTGATTCAGACCATAAGATCAAGTCGACACCGCAAGGGAAATATAAATCTTGTTCAATAAATTAGTTCAATCACTAGTGAATTGAAACGCAAGATTCAACTACAACCATTTAGAACATTCGACCAAAAAGAATGCAGAGAAAATTATCAAATAAACCGTACAATTTCTGATTTTATCAACGTAACCGCAAGTTTTTTTTTTTTAATTTCCTTCTTGTTACCGTTCATCTTCTTCCTCAGTTCCTTGTTACTATTCGCCGTCGTTGCCGCCTTCTCCACCCGCCATCAAGCCCCGCGTCTCCCGGAAAACCCACATTTTCCCAGAAACCAAACACCTTTTGAGAAAAAGGAGCAAGCAAGCAACCAAACTTACCCAGATGAGTCTTCGACCCCTTCGAGACTGTAAAAGCACAGAAGGCGATTCTGGAGACCTTCGAGATATCTGCCACGCTGGACCTCGGCGTCGAGCGCGAGGAGGCCCCAGATCAGGGGGCTCGAGCTCCGTTGAGCCGGCATCCGCACATTTGCTTCCCGAATTTCAGCCGAACGTGGAGGCTCCCCAAGCCGATCACTGTTCTCAGAGGTTGAAGAGCGGCGTTTGAAGTTGAAGAACAGAGGTAGGAGATGATGGAAAAAGATGAACAGAAATTGGAAAAGAAAAGAAAGAAAACAATCAGAAAAAAAAAAAAGCAAAACGAGGTCGTTCCACTTAGGATTACATGAAAAAAAAAATCAAAACCTTTCAGATTAAATTAATATAATTAAAATTTTAAATTGAATTGATAAACGTATAATAAATTTATGTTTTGCACGAAAGTTTCAAATAAAGTCTCGCCTTCAAATCTTTCGATTTTGGGGTTAGGTACATTTTCATCCAAAACAGTTTTTTCCCCTTTTTTTGTTTGTTTTGTTGTGGGAGCGGGAAATAGTTACGCCTATAGCGACCGACATGCAGTGATATGCTTCATCGGATTGCGAGGGCAAGTGCTGACGATTTCTTCGATTTTGCCAAGTAAACCTTGGTATCCTTCGACCATGTTCAAAAGTTGAACAAAAAAGAAGAGAGGAAAAAAAAAAAGATATATGCAGACGAAATATCCTTGATTGATCCGATAATTTATCGGCCCTCGAATCATGACCGCAATATAAAACAATCATAAGCACTTCAGACCTATTTTAAATAAAATACACTTTAAATCATCTTTTTAAAAAAAACGACACTTCACTCCCGTATTTGGAGTTTACACCATATAAATCATCCGCTTGGTTCGATTATATCAATTTTGCAACAGTAAAATTTCAAACTGAATTGACAAATTGATAAGAAAGAATAATCCTGATAAACCAATGAACTTGCTTATTGATGCTAGATCATTTTGACTAGACTTACCAGTTTTCAGTTATTGTTCTTTTGTGTAAACCCACTGAAACCATTCCCAATGTCCTGACAAACATGAAATGAAACGTCACACAATACGCTGACGCGTTGAGAGCAGTGTCCTTGCGATAGTAGAATAGAAACAAATATTATGGGGAAAAGTAACATCACCTATATGCGTTTCTTTCTTAACAGACAACAAGTGAACTCAAAATATCATTTGCCTTTGTCTAGGATTACATCCGTCTTCGGTAAGAAAATTTTGTCCTGATTATTATTATCACCCTCCTCTCAAACCTCTAAGCAAAATTTGCCAGGCCCGTCGAAGGTTTCTCCAGATGCTCAACTTTGTTGATCCTGAGCCCCTGATCCTGATTTCTTCAGGCACCGAAGTGTCTTTGTAATCAACACTTTCAAGGATCCACCCTTTGTTCTCGACCCTAGCTTTCGCTTTAACCTGTGAGGAGAAGAAATGCACCTTCTAGTGATGAGACAAAGGGAGAGAGTTCCAAAGATTTTGGACATCCAGAGAGTAAGCGGGGTTCATGCATATAACAGAGACACCATAACAGACTTTGAAATTGTATTAACGTCAAACCATAGAAGAAAAGGGAAAGTGTTAAATGGACAGGAGACAGACCGTTATAGAACTTGAAAATACTCATCCCAATCATAGAGAGAGGGAGAGAGAGAGAGTGTTTGTGTGTTCCACTGGGGCCAAAAAGAGTTGAATGACTTGCGTGAAAAGAGAAACAGAGGAAGGACAAGCATGGGTGCTCTAGACACGACTTGTACATTCGGAACTTTCTTCTCGAGATGCATGGGTTAGTTTGTCACAACATACCTCTGCATCTTCTCCAGCATTGATGATGAGAGCTCCATCCAAGGAGAGTTCCTCAATGAAAATATCACGCCCATTAAGGAGCAGCGTGGACTTCTCAGAAACAGAGCAGCTCGAACTGACTTTTCTTCTTACAGTCCGAGAAAGTCAGCCCCCATTTTGGCTGCCATACAATTCGGGGCCATACCTCCACCTCTTGCCCATTGAAAACTTGGGGCACAGGATCATCTACTTGAGCACCAGCCTGAGTTACAACTATAATTAGCACCAACAGAAAAGCAAGATAGGGAAAAAGGGACCTTGAATGTGCATTTGGACAAGGTTTCCTTATGTGTTGGTGTCAAGATTTCACAGATGCATGCATCTTCTCAAAATAACTTTCACATCAAAGTCTCAAACTGGCATATACATTGACAAGTGTAGTTTCACTTTCTTGAAGTATATCATGATTTAATGATTAGGAAAATCATTTGGATACTGGAGCGGAAATCAAGTCATGGGGAAACTGGAGACTGGAGATGATGCTAATTTTGCAAATCAATTTACATGGAAGATAACACTTACGCAACATTAGAGCCGTCAATATGGGTCAAAGACTCATATTTACCCATTTTTGTATAATGGTCTCTATGGGTATTACATTTAAAAGGCTTACTAAAAATGGCAAATGAAGTAAAGGGTCAAAACTGGCCACGCATGAAACCCATTTTCGCCCATATTAGACCCATTTTCGACCATAACTCTCCAAATTACAAATCTAGGGCCTTTCCGTTTGTTTCGCGGATGTGATACTTTCGGAAATCATCAGAATCATTTTTCAAGAAAATAATAATCAGATGTTGATTAATCCTATAAACTGGAACAATTTTCGTCGTTGTTATGGATTGATGGGGATGGCAACGAATTGCCGCGGTTTGGCACGCAGTACGATGCCAACTGGTATTCGAACCTACCGCGGAGACGGCCGAGGCGACCTTCGACCTTTCGTTGGACGGTAGACTGCATGCGGCATGCGGCTGATGCGATGCGACCTGCGATAACGTGACCTGTGGCATGAGACCGAAGACTCATGAGACATACCGCAAACCGCCGAGATAAGTTGACCCATGTCTGAGAACCGGTGGCACACATCAGTGGCGAGCGTCGCCGCCGATCCTACCGTGACAGATTAAAAGCAAAATAAAATAGTTAACGAGTTATTATACTTTTTAACTATTAGTGTGATTTGGCAATATGGGTCAAAATGATCAGGTTATGGGTTCTTTCGGTATGGTCATTGAATCTGGGTCAAAATGGGTTAGACAGTAATATGGTTGGACCATATTCACCCGAGACCCGTTTACACTCTCGCAACATTAATATTTCATACATTGGGATAAGCAGTTACCTTTCGAAGAATAACAGTTTGCCTGATCGCCATTTCTCCAGAAGTTGCGCTAGATATGGATTCCCTTTTGAACCTAATCATTTGAGTAGTCATGGATTTTATCAAGCTTGAAGAAATGGATCTCCAGAATCAGTGTAAGATGACACTGGAAAATAAAACAACAGTTCGTACCTTTGCAGCATCTTCAGGATTGTTCTTGACTGGTGCATAGGCACCCATGCATCATCACCTAAACAGTAATTTGGTGTCAACATATCTGGTTTAGACTATGCCAATAGTTCGTATGATAGCTATCTGGCATCCTAAAATCTTAGTTCTTTTGCTTAAATTGATGAAATTACCGTAATCCAACTCTTGCAGTTGGAGTAATGTTTTTGGGTAGTCCTGCATCATACTTCTAGTCGGGTAGCAGACTTAATGAAGTTTTGCTGGCATCTTTGTACCTGCATGAACAATAAGAATTTTAAGATAAATGAAAGCAAATAAAATGCTAGGCCATTCCAATAATAGATATCGTCTTACTACAAATATAAGGGCTTTGTCAGCCTCACTGCAAACAGACAACCAACTCCTATTTGTAGCTTCAGGCATATCAACCCTTTTGCATTCACATTCAAACGGAAAAAAAAAAAAGAAAAAAGAAAAGATACACACTTCTTTCACTCTATACAATTGAAATGGTGCTGCACATCCAACTCTAATAGAGAGAGATCTCAACTCTGTGTTTGCTCACCCCAAATAATATCATCTTTCAAACAATCAACTGAAAAGCTATCCAGAAAGTAAAAATTTGAACAGTAACAACATAAGGTAAAAAGGAGATTACTTTGGATTGACAAACTCCTTTATGCACCTCCTGTTTTTTTTCAGTTCTTCAATGTATGTACCAAGATCCAAAATCACTGCAAAAGGAGAAAAATGCAGTCTTAAGATCACTTGGCAATATACAACCCTAGACTCAGTAAATAAACCAAGCCATTAAGTTCTACAGATAATAGAACAGCATTCTTTCAATTAGGGTCATGAAAAAAAATCAACTGATAGCTGATAGACCTATTAACAGAGCGAGGGAAACACAGAAACTATGATCTGAATTCTAGAGAATCTATTTTTTTTTTTTTTCATCTCAAGCGTGAGACATTTTAAACAAAAATAAAGATGATAAACCGGGTATCTTCTAAGTCTATTGTACTTTGGTCAGTCAGTCCGATTTTGGAGAACTATGGTTAGTGTCTGATAGCCATGTTGGACTATGTCATTCTGCATGTACACTGTGATTTACAGTAGAGTGAAGATGAAATGGCAAAATGAGTCCTAATAGCCCACACAGGATTACTTCCCTAGCCAAGTGTAAAAGCCGGGTATCATGCTGGAACTGGAAAAAGACCTCTTTCATTTTTATCAACTTAAGAGTTCGATTTAACAAGCGTGTTATAACACTACAAACTTTTTGAAAGAAAATTACCTGATTTATGTTCCCGGGGAAAGGAGAAAACCAGTCTCATCATTCACATCTCCATCCAGATAACCAGTTGCTCTAAGCAAGGGATCCAGCTGATTGTATTCCACATTTATCACCATCGTCCTCCCTAAAATAGATTTTTCAGGAAAGCAAATTAGACATGAATTAACCATGTCATGGAGAATGGGCTAAGAATATAGTCATTAAGAGAGTACACAAAACTAAAGTATTAAAGAGTGAGGAAGCAGCATCTGAACGTCTCAAACATAAAATTTCAGAATATTTCATTGTACATTCTTGCATCTAGTTCAGCAAACTGTTTTGCATCGTTCACTGACAATTGTAAGGTATCAGTGTCCAGTATCTCACAATATCACATTCCTAAAATTTACAACGAATGACTTTGTCAGTTGATATCAAGCGAAGCAACTGCTCAACCCTAGGTTGCTGATAACTAAATTTCCAGATAACGTCTCAGCAAACACTATGTCACTGATACAATTCAACCAGTCACACGAAAATCTTAGCCAATACACAGTTTTAGATGGTGAGTAGGCAGCAAGAAAAATCAACAAGGAGTGAAAGTCCTCCAGAACAAATTTTTGTGACAGTATCTCATAGAATCACATTCCTAAAATATGCAATGAATAATTTTGTCAGTTGACATCAGAGCAAACAACTGCTCAAGCCTTCCACATATTATTCTCAGCTAACACTATAGCACTAATACAACTCAACCAGAATCATATGAAAATTTTAGCTTATACACAGAAATCGATGATGATCAGATAGTGAGAAAAAATCAACAAGGAGTTAGTCCTTCAGAATAGTTCTTCATAAGCAAAAGAGACTGTTGGGATGTTTCTGGCTTCTTATAAACAGTTTTTTAAGTTAGATGGTTCTTATATACAATTAGATAACTACTTCCAACACTAATACCATCTGCATGAGTAAGTTTTGCAATTCCTCCAATAGCTTCTTTAGCTTTCCGGGGAACGGCAAGAGAGTTGACATGAAATTGTCGATGGCACTGACACCCAAAGATGCTGGAATTGCCTGCATTACACGTGATGGAGGAGTTAATTAGTTTTACTGCCGCATGAATGTAAAATCGGTATGTCTGACCCTGAACCTGAACCTGAAGAGACATACCTTAAACTAATCCACTTAAAACAAACTATACCTTAAACAGAAGTCCATTTGTATCTTGGAAAAAGATGACCCATTTCATACCGGCATCATGCCTGGGAAAATGCCAAAACAGTTCAAGTCTTGGAAGAGTAAACTCAAATAGCTTCTCAAGAGACATCTTGCCACATCATTCTATAACTTCTAAGTATATTTAAGCTAGGTAAAATCCCAGGTGAGATTTTTCTTCCTGTAGCAGCGACCAGGATATAAGTGCAGCAACTTAAGCAAGAAGCAAAATCATGTCATTATTTCCTGCCAAGTTCTCTGTTTTCCAGCAAAAACCATCCACTGCTGGGTCCATGTAACTAAAAGTATGGAATGGCATTTTAAATGCTTTGTACAAAGATAGGCTAGTGGAAAGACAGCAGGCAGGTGCACTGGTATAATTTGGTCGATAACAATGATTTGAAAAGAAAAGTAGGTACACTGGTATAGTTTGATAACATACCACAAAGAAGGCCACTAGTGTGAAGCAGTGCATGAACATCACCATGCCCATGAGGTTTGGTCTAAAAGGGGAATAAATAAAAGGAATAAGCCATAGAGCAAGATTCTTCCACTTCAAATCACGACGAATCTTCACTTACGAAACCATGACCCCAGCCTTACCTGGATTTTGTACTTATCTTGGGGATCCAGTGCAAGCCTTGCATCATTATTCTCTAAGCATGCAACTTTTTCCTGCATTGTTAGGAGCAATCAGACTGCAAACTTTTAGAATGCATAAGCATACTAGAAAATCCTGGCAGATGTGGTGAATGGGCAGAAAATTACCTGTTTCAGAAGTTTAACTTGAGAAGGTTGCATTCCAAAATAACCATTTGCTTCCAACAGCTGTAAGGTCCGTGCATGAGTATCGTCAGATGTCATGATAACAAAGGGAATCTGGGTGCCACATCCATCTACAGATACACATGCATAATGATATTAATATATAGGGAAAATTCTTTTCAAAGATGCAACAATTTCACAGAGAAATCCAGAGGAACTTCAGAAGGAAAAGTTGATACTGAAACAACTTTGGTACACAATGACACCTGAGTCAACAAGGAAAATAATTTGAGGGATTCTGCAGAATCAGGATGGAAAAACTTGAACAGTTATTGTTAGTTCTTTAGATAGAGATGCTCTTAGCCAGCCTGTCTCTATAGTGAACTTTAATAGACAAGAAAGAAAAGTGTCGCGCAACACTTTGGAATTTATACAGTTCTAGAACCTCTTTTTGAAAGATCATATCCAACAGACCTTCAATTTCATTCACGGATAGTAGATAGCAAGAAGAACATGTTATTGATAGATTCAATGAACCCAGAAGAGGCTATTAGGTTGTTTGAGATAAAACTTGTTTTTTAAAAAAAGGATTAGTCCACCAGCTAGATTTATGCAATAAAATCTCTCTAACCTCACAAAAAAAAAAGAAATTGAAATTTTTCTCCCTTATTAAAGATGAGTAGCTCAAAACAAATGTCCAAAAAATTCCAAATGACACAGTAGTTCAGTTCCCATCTTCTGATTAGCCTAATGAATACTGGCATTACAGCCGACAACTTGTAGAGACCACTAAATGAAGATAGCAGGAGGCTCAGTTTCTAGCCAAGACATGCCATCCAGCTTTTTAGCTGTTGGAATAGCTATGTAGGAAACTCAATTCTGAAAACTCCTGGAGCACCGCACCACTTTGTCTCGAGTGGTGGATTTGGAGAGAACACAACAAACAATAGTTTCGATGTTTATAATCTTCAGTGGCTTCTGTGCTGTCCTCTTTTTTCAGCTTTGGTATCCTCTATAGTCATGTAATGTCTTCCTTTTGCTTGTTTGTTTTTCTTCATTGTTGCCATTGTATATTGGTGACGCACTAAACGTTCTCTCTATATATAAATCCTTTATGTATAAAGAAGTATAACAAAGCAAACCTTCAGCCAATCTACAGCTAGCCTCTTGTAAAGCAAGAATCGATTCAATGTAATGCTGTAGGAAACATGCCCCTGAAGTAGTCTCTGCTGGAAGAGCCACCTGCAAGATGTAGACAATAACTAAGAAGAGAAAGACAATCGTGTATAACCAACAAGAAGGAATACAGAAGCAGCTGAACTAGCGAGATCATAGCTCTGTGAAGACCTTGATTCCATTGTATCCAAGGCGTTCCCCAAGTCCACCAGCAACAAGGACAAATGCAGCTTTTCGAGCTTCCTTCACCCCTGTCTCCTCAAAATTGATGAAGTTCTCATCACCGAAAGTTAAAACGTCTCCATTTGGAACCTAAAAGCAGACAATATAGTTTACTATAATGTTCAGCTGATCATTTCAAACAGTTTGAGCACTTGGCAGGGGGGAAGAGAAAAGTCATCCTAAAGATCATCCACGAATTTTAAAGAGGACAACATCCATTTATTCATAAGGAAAGCTCTGCAACAAAATATACCAATACTCAGTATGAAGGTTACATGAAACTTCAATTTGCAACTCAACCTGTGGTAAGAGCCAAGAAGCTTGTGTATGGGAAAGCAAAAAAG
>JAGVVM010002608.1:0-26544 GCA_019149425.1 Psidium friedrichsthalianum
AAGAACAAAGTGCCTTTGTGGGGGGAAGACAGATCTAAGATAATATTCTAGTAGTTCAGGAGGTTTTACACCAAATGAGAACCAAGAAAAGGAACAAAAGATTTCAAGCCATCCTCAAGCTGGATATGAAGAAAGCATACGATAGAATGGAGTGGGATTTTCTCGAAGCTTGCTTGCTGAATATGGGATTCTGTTCATTTTGGGTAGACAGGGTAATGACATGCATCACAGCGACAACTTTAAGTGTTAAGTTTAACAGCGAACCCTTGCCGTTTTTTAAACCATCAAGAGGGATTCGTCAGGGGGACCCAATCTCACCTTACCTCTTTATTTTAATGTCTAACACCTTGTCTATGATGATGAGAAAAGCTGTGGTGGATGGGACTATCAAAAGAGTTAAACTCAAAAAAGACTGTCCAACTCTGTCTCATTTACTCTTTGTGGATGACTCTATATTCTTCCTAGATGGAAAGGTTGTTGAAGCTCAAAATCTGGCTCAAATACTGAATCAATATTGTTACGCTATTGGACAGGAGATTAATTTAAATAAGTCGGGGCTGTTCATAGGACCGCACTGTCCAAACCAGCTTAAAGGAGATATTGCTACCTGGTTGAGGGTTCTAGTCTTGGAGAAATCGGGGAAATACCTAAGGATACCATCAGATTGGGGAGGTTCCAAAAAACAGATGCTTAATTGGATTAACGCGAGAGTGAATATGAAGCTGGATGGTTGAAAAGAAAACCTCATCTCGAAGGCGGGGAAGGAGATTCTGATTAAATCTGTGGTACATGCCATCCCCCAATATGCGATGTCCATATTTAAACTATCCATTTCAGTTTGTAAATCAGTAGAAAGGAAAACAGCAACATTTTGGTGGAAAAGCAGTGATTCTGGCACTGGAATACACTGGAGAAGATGGGAACTCATAAAAGATAGAAAAGACAATGGGGGGCTGGGCTTCAAGGGTCTACTAGCTTTAAACAAAGCTTTGCTTGGAAAACAGGCATGGAGAATAGCTGAAAAGCAGGACTCATTGTGGAGCAGAGTATTTAAAGGAGTATACTTCCCTAATTGTTCCTTTTTCCATGCCGAAAAAGGCCATAGACCGTCATGGGGGTGGAAAAGCATTCTTGTTGGGAGAGATACCATCTTAGAATTTGTGAAATGGTCCATTGGAGATGGAGAAATGGTTAATATTAGAAAAGACCGTTGGTTGAAGAGGGGAATCATAGGGGGTCCTGCAAACGAGAATGAACCGTAAATGGTTGCAGATCTTATATCAAAGCAGAATGCAGTTTGGAAGGAAAGTGAAATCATAAATCTCTTCGATGAGGAATTGGCTGAAGAAATACTAGCGATTCCCCTCAGGGCACCCCTCCTGAAGGACAAGCTGATATGGATAGGGAAACAGTCTGGAAATATTCAATAAAGAGCCCTTATAACATCATCAGGGGCAGAGAGACTCTATCCTCTGTAAATCAAGCATTGACTTCATATATATTCTCTCGAGGACTATGGAACAGGATCTGGAATACCCACTACCCCCCAAAGATACGATTTTTCCTATGGAATATTTGCCAAAATGCCTTACCCACAAAGGAGAACCTAATCAAGTGGAACATCATCAACCAGCCGCTATGTGCACTATGCAAAAAAGAAGTGGAAACAACAGAACATCTGTTTTAAAGGTGTTCATGGACGTAGCAAGTATAGTAAGACCCGAGAGTATTTGAACTTAACTAGAGAAAGACTAACTCACGCATGGACATGTGGCTACAAGATCTCTCAAAGAGACAAAATTAGAACTTTACCTTCGAATTGGTGGCATCGACTCTCTGGTTCATCTGGAAGAGCCGAAACAACTCGATCTTTAAAGGGATTACACCGAACATAGGAGATCTGATAAACGAAGCAGAAAATTTCTTAGATCTGTACAACAGATGGAATAAACTCGAAAAAAGACCCTTGGACCAAAGTGAAAACTTATTTGAAAGATGGACACCGCCGCCAGACGGAGTGTTCAAACTCAATATGGATGCCTCGATTTGCACCGACGCCGTCCATGGAGCCATCGCGGGAGTACTACGAGACTCTAAGGGTGCTCTGTTGGATGGATTTGCAGAGAAGATTCATGCTCGGTCGTCAATTGAAACTGAAGCAAAAGCCCTAGTGGTTGGTCTGAACTTTCTGGAAACGAAGAGGGAGAAAGACAAGAGAGCAATCCTAGAGTCTGATTGTTGTACTTTAACTGAAGCGGTCAACGCACGAGGGGAAACTAGTTGGGAAGCAGATCAATGGATTACGGAGGCCCAAAATCGATTGGCCCAAATGCGTTCAGTATCTGTGGCCCGGTGTGATAGAAGAGCTAATAAAGTTGCTGATTGGGTTACTAGAAATTTCCAGTCAAACACAATATGTGACGTCCCGAATTTTCGACTCTTTTTCGGAAATTTTAATAAAGAATGGAGGTATTTCATTAATTGCGTTTTAGTCAAATCTTAGTCGAGACTGATCACCTCGGGATGGTCGACCAGAAGGGAAAGGCTAATTTAGGATTTTAAAGTACGTGGACCCAACGGGTCGATACGCGTAACTCCTAACAGCCGCCCGTTGGCCCGAGTATTTACTGAAATTCGCAATTTAATGAAAGAGACCACGAAATTGATTTCCGAATTTGAATAAGCGAATCTTCAACAAGGTCACAGAGGTGTTTCGAGTTTAGAGATGGACGTTTGAAATTTTGGTTTCGGTTTGGAGCGTCGCTTCGCGACGAGAAATTCGACGAATTTGATCCCGGTTTGCTCTAGGCTTCTCAGTAAATTATCTGTGAGTTTTTAGAGAGTTTAGACACTGGATTTGAGTTCGTCTAGTCGTTGGCTTCGATTTGAGTGTAAACTTTCATCTTCGAAAAATTCGGTCTATCGGTCGAGTCGTTGAGTACCGGTTATTCGTCATTAAGTTAATTTAACTTAAATTCCTCTAATCCTCCATGTGTCAATATGTCATTGGTTGTTGGATTGACTTATTTGCAAGAGAAGCACCCAAGAGCACGTGAGATTTTTTTTATTTGCTGGCTGGTTGACTTAGCTTTCCAAGCTTGCAAAGCAAGCTTCATTTGGGCGTGATTTGAGAGCTTTGACCGGTCATGGATATATTTTTTTTTTCTTTCTTTTCTCTTCTCTCATTCTGGGACGCACGCCCGAGCACTTCTCATTCCAATTTTGGTGCCCAACCCTTTTTTTTCCTCTCTCGGTCTTCACGTTCTTCTCGCTCGAACACTCTCTGTTTTCTTTTTTTTTCTGCACCGCTTGGAACCACGACCAGCCACTTCCAGCCCTCATTTAGGTGAGTAGACTTTCCATTGTTAGTCTCGGATGGTGGGGGAAGTCGAGATGAAGTGTTGTGGATGGTGTACGTTGGTTTCGGGTTGAGAAAACTAAACGTGTTCTGTTCTGTTCTGCCTTACTGGTTCTGTATAGATGCTATTCTGATTCTGTTGTTGCTGTTTACTGCTTGTTTCCCTGTTGTCCAAGTCCATTTAGGTGAGTAAATGCTTTAGTTTCATTGTAGGAGAGTTGTGGATGATTATTGTAGCTCACGGGTTGAAGATTTGCTGATTTTCTGGTCACTTTGTTGAGATCTACGTTGGTCACTGCTGCACCAGCTCTGGGGTGGTTTGATTGTGGGTATAGTCAAGTGCATTTACTACGTGGGTGTGTATGTGGGGTAGTGCTGATGTGTATGAATTCATTAAGGGTTAATTTTGTGACTTGCCATCCCTAATTTCGGTGATAATGTGGCTAAAAAAAAAAAACCAACTCTATTTTGAGGTATCTCTGCTGAAATTTGTTAGTTCAGCTATTGGTTGAGTTGTGGGGGTCATTTGGGAGATAAAAATAAAAGAAGACCTGAGGGTATTGATGTGCATGTGAGGGCCACGTATGTTGGGGTGCAAGGGAAAGACTTGGGCGAGTTAGTTTCGGGTTATTTTAACGAAAAACGGGGACGATTGCCCCATTAGCTCGAACCCCGTACTTGTGTAACTGAGAAAATGCACATTGGTTGGGGCAACCGAGAGAAGATTTTCCTGGAATATAGCTGATGTCCATAAGCGATAAAATGCCGACAGCAGGGCATTGAGTCTGTTAATTTCTTTGGAACGTATCAGCGTTCACGTGCGGTTGGATTATTTGTGGCTATTTGATTTTTATAAACAATGCAATATTGCCCGTAATTATGTGAAGCGAGTTTGTGAATGCACTCGGCCGACGAACTGGCGCGAGAACCGGAGCGACAAGGGTGAGGCTGGCTCGGCCGACGGACTGGTACGAGAATGGGTAGTGTCGTAGTTCCGGCTTGCAAACGTACCTGCTTGCCGAGGGCGCCCGAACGTGCACGGCACGGGGTTGCTGGAGAGACAAGGGGGTTAACTTGAGATGTTTTCATAATATGCGTTGAGGCACAGCTGTGGCGTTAATCGCACGGGTATGAGACCTTGAGGGTCGGGATCGAACCACGAGAGCCTGAAATGGCGTTCAATATACGGCACGTGCTTGATTTTGCTTGTGAACCGCATGATTCGATTTGACCGCATGGAATGAGTTTAATAACGTACGTTGCATGTGGTTCTATTATGCATGTCTGATTTTGTTGCATGAATGCTGTTTTATATACTGTCATATTGGTTTACTCACTGAGTATTAGACTCACTTGTGGCTGATCGCCTTTCAGAGTCACGCCGTTAGCATGGAAAACTTGGGTATTTTGCATGGGATACCAGTGGAGATAGAGCAGTGGGAGTCACTGTACCCTGGTTCCAATAATAGTATATATAAGCGAATAGAATGTAATGTATGGGTCGATGAGGGTAACGAGTTTCTAGTGCCGCTGAAGTTTGAGGCATGGATGGAGCGTGAGCTTCAGGAGTTTGATTTTAGGGGACCGATAACAGGTATGGATGTAGACGTGCAGAGCAAGGACGAGTATGGGGTACTAGACCCTGTGACTTTTGGAGGCGAGGTCATTGACCCAGAGCCTATGGAGGAGGAGCTCGCAGAGCCTTTGCTGATGGATATTGATGGCCACGAGGCTGATCTTGATGACGCTGCACTGTTGGCAGCGGAGCCTGCACTTGTGGAGTCCGAGGAGTCCGAGCCAGAGGAGTGGCCGCCTTCTGATGAGAGTGGAGTTGAGTAGGACTATATAGTGGGTTGTGGGTTTGTGGTTTTGAAGTAGGAGCACCCTGAGCACCATTTTTGAGAGTGTTTTCGTGGAGGCTCGTTTCCTTTTGAGAGGGTAGGCTCTTGGGATGACTTTGGGGTTGTGAAATATATATATACGTAAATATTGTAAATATGGTAAGTATATATATAAGTCAGTTTTTGTGTATCCTCTTTGAATTGGCTACTGTCTATTTATTGGTCTCTTTATCTGCCTATATGTATGTATGTATGGTTGTCAGGGGTAGTGATGTGATTGACGCTTTCGCTTGCGTTTCTCGTTGCCGTCGTTTGGCCGCGATGATTCCTGGGCGATCGCAGTTTTAAAGTTGGCCATTCGACGAGGCATTTGGAATGAAGCGACTGTCGCGCGGTCGCTTAGGGAGGGCGGAGCGTGACACAATATCTCCATCTTGGGCTTCTAGCCCGCCCCCCCCCCCCCCCCCCCCCCCCACCTTTGGAATTTACTTTGTGTGGATGCCCCTCCATTGGGCTTTCATTGTAAGAACTCTTGATAAGCATTTTATGGCATTTTCTCTTTCTTACCAAAAAGAAAAAAAAGATAGAGGATGCATTGAAGTACTTACTTAGAACTCATGTACGGAAAGAAGTAGGTTCGAGCATAGGATATGCTCTGACAATAAGGCTTAGAGTCAAAAGTCAACAGCTATTGTGATTTAAACTCAAAAAAATGGGCCCCATTATTCAATTCATGATTTCGATTCAAAAGGATGATTCTGAAAAAAAAAAATCTTAATTTTGAGTTGACCTAGCCAAAAAGAAAAGGGCATATTTCTACATAAACATCACCATGTCCAAGAAAAGTTACAAATCGAATAAATGACTCCTCACATAGTGTAACTTGTACATCAAATTACTGTTATGTCGTCACTTATTTTTACATTTGATTTGTCATATCACCCTGCATGTGATTATTGTCACATCATGTCATGTCATTCCATTATTGTGAATCTCATTTATTTGCCATTTCATGCTGCAAAATGATTATTGACATTTCATGTTATCTATCGTTCGTGTTTTCCATCAGATTTGCCATGTCTTGCTCAATGTGATTGTTTTTATGTCATGTCATATTATTGACAAGTCTTGCATCTGATTTGTTAGGTCATATTGTATGTGATTATCACCATGTCATGTCATTTCATCGTCTTGTTTTTATTCTATTTGTCATGTTTTGCTGCATGTGATTATTGTCATGTCATATCATTCTCAATCGTCATGATTGAAATTTTGCATTTTGATGGACATTTGACACACAAATGGAGGCATGTTAGTGAACAGGTGCCTCGTTAACTAATAGAGAAGTTAGATTAGTGTTTTAACGACTTTTCCAAATTTCAAAATAAAATATCATGCATGCTTACGAAAAAAATTGATGAATGCTTTAGAACTTAGCAAAACTAGAGCAGAGGCACCGAAATGGCGCATGTGATGCTAATCCATCCCACGCATAACTAAACCTCCGACCTAAGATCTCAAGTTTTTGTTTGACCAGTTCCTTCACACGTGCACCTCCTTAATTGGCCCATCTGTAGCCAATTAACCTAATTTTACCTAGAATTGATCAATAGTGACTCTATTGTGCCCCTTATGCCCTGGGCAACACATGTGCTAGTTAAGTTCGTGATAATATTTTGATTTTGTAGATTGCCTCAACCTAAGATTTGGGATATCCTAGGGACCGAAGGTGCCATTAGATGTGGCCACCGTCAAACCGTGAGATATGAGGCTCTACACGCTGGTAAAAAAAAAAATTCAAGTGTTTGTAACCCTTTCGACGAATATTCCTATCCGATTACATAAAGGTGAAATTAACTCTCTTTCTTCTCTCATTTGCTTAAACTTCCAAAAGCTTGGTTTTGGCTTCTTCATAAATTTGACTAAAACAAGACACATAATGAGTACATCAGCAGTGTAAGAAAAAGTAGTATATCTTCCATACTAGAATTGAAAAGATAAATGTCTCTAACCGCACATTTGAAAGGATAATAGCACAAGAAATGATCGAGGACTGTAATTCCGTTTTACATATGTACCAAAAGGAAATTAGACAGTCAAGTCCAAAGAATGTTCTTTTTTCATATATATATATATATATATTCAGTTTCATCATCTTCTACTAGAATTGAAAAGAGAAATGTCTCTAACCGCACATTTGAAAGGATAATAGCACAAGAAATGATCGAGGACTGTGATTCCATTTTACCTATGTACCCAAAGGAAAATTAGACAGTCAAGTCCAAAGAATGTTCTTTTTTCTTATATATATATATATATATATATATATTCAGTTTCATCATCTTCTACTAGAATTGAAAAGATAAATGTCTCTAACCGCACATTTGAAAGGATAATAGCACAAGAAATTATCGAGGACTATCATTCCATTTTACCTATGTACCAAAAGGAAAATTAGACAGTCAAGTCCAAAGAATGTTCTTTTTCATATATCTTTTTTCAGTTTCATGTCAGAAATATTGATTCTAAACATTAGAATAGGTTTCGTTCTTTCTTTCCATGAAGAGTTTTTAGCATCTATGCAAATGATTACATATTTATTATACCATTACCTCAATTTTATTAATCTCTAGTTTCAAATGAAATGACTACAACGTAGATCGTAAAGTAAAGCAAATATGTAAATTGACACATCCAAAATTATTTGTAGAACGTGAAATGACCACTCTCATAGAATTTTATTTTCTGGGATAGTGTCACCTCACCATTTAATTAACACGCTCCTTTAGAGTATGTAGAAGTAAGTTTAAGAGAAAGATTGACTATGGCGCTAATAGAATTGGCTTCTTAAGTGTCATACAAGGGTCTTGGGGCCTTCATGGTCCTTCGGGGGACGGACCCTTCAGTCATGACATATTGTAAACCCTTGCATTGTTTTCATGACTCCAATATTAAATGTTGTAATACAAGAAAACTTAAAGGGTATATGATTAACGGGAGAGATTCACTAATTTTTATTCAACGGTCATCAAGAAATTGAGGATTTATTCCTTAAGGATGCATGGCATATGTTGATTTGACCTCGAAATTTATTGGAAATGAATCCACCCGTATCTCGATTAGCTGTTACTTGTTGTAATTATGTTATCTTTTGTAACATATTAGGAGATAGCTGATTCTAGGCTTGATATTGGCCTGTATTGTAACGCCCTGGATTTTCGATCCTTTTTCAGATATCTAAATAGAATGGATATATTTCATTGCTCGCACTCTAGTCAGATCTCATTCGAGATTGATCACCTCGGGATGGCTAACCAAAAGGGAAGGGCGATTTAGGATTTAAAGTACGTGGACCTGACGGTCGATACGCGTATCTCCTATCCGCCGCCCGTTGGCCTGAGCATTTTCTAAAGTCACGAGTTAATGAATGTGGCCACGAAACGGACTTCTGATTTAGGGCAGTCGAAGGTCTTAGAGTTTTGCAATGAATGATTTGGACATCGTATTGGACTTCAGAGCGTTGGAATTAACTTGGAGCGCCGCGAAGGAGGCGATAAGTGAAAATGACTATTTTGCCCCCGGTTCGCTCTCAGTTCCTTAGAAATTAATCAGTGAGTTTTGGAGAGATTAGACACTAGATTTGAGATCGTCTAGTCGTCTGCTTCGTTTTGACTGCAAATTTGCAATTTTCAAAAATTCGCTCTACCGGTCGAGTCGTCGGGTCCCGTTTCTTCGCAAAAAAATAAAATCAATTAAATCCACCTATACCGCCACTTGTCCTCATCTAATTGGCTTCCCATTTGACTTCTTGGCTGCCCATTTGACTTCTTTGACCCACCATGACACATGGCATGCTTGGATTGGCTTGTTGATTGACTTTTCTCCAAGCTTGTTGAACAAGCTTGCCCTTGGCTTGCAAGACAAGCTTTGGCCAGCTACTCTTGCCTCTCTCTCTCTCCTGTTTGAAGCAAAAGTAACGTGACTTACCATCCCTTTCTCCCTCATTTGGCCAGCTCCCCCATTTTCATCTCTTTCGGTTCTCGCGGGTTCCAGCGCGCGCCCGGAGGAAATCGGCTCGTTCGAAGTCGTCCGGACTCCGAATCGCGCTCCGTTTTCGCCTGTGTACTCGTAAGACCTCAAGCTTCGATAATCTTCAAACGGATCTCCAAAAGACATCTTACAGAAATCGCAGCACTGATTCAAAGTCTGCTCTGTTTTTTTTTTCTGTTTCACCGGTTTTCATTCTGTGTTGGGTTCTGTTTTGCAGCCAGTTTGCTGCCTCAATTTGTGGACTTTCAAGCTTGTTTTGGTGAGTAAACTTACCTGATATGTTATAGAGTAAGTGAGGGTGATTAGTTGGGTTATTAGCTTGCTAAAAGACCACAATTCTGGAGAGTTATTGGACCAAAAATCTGACTGCTTAGTGTCGGTTTTGCTGAGTTCTGTTGCTGTGTTGCTGTGCATGTTCGGTGTCAAGTTTAAGCCTAATTGTGCTGTCATTTTGTGGGTGTTTGATGACTAGTTAGAGAGGAGATGCTGCCCAAAATTTTGGTGACAAATGGGGCATCAAAATCGGTTCTGTTTCAAGTGTAGTGTGCTGGAATTTTTGGTTTATAAATTTGCTGTTCTGTTGTGACTAGTTGGGAACAAAATTTTGAGTATATTGAAGGGCACAAGGTGACCGAATGGACAGATTAAAATTTAGAAATATGGGATTATTTGGCATTAATATTTTCAATTGCGTACATGCGTGCATATCATGATTTATTTGCGATTGGTTCGACGTGAATTAGGAATGAAATTCCTTCGTAGCAAAGCTGGTTCCCATGAGTGTTAGTAAGTTAT
This sequence comes from Psidium friedrichsthalianum, assembly GCA_019149425.1. NCBI lineage: Eukaryota > Viridiplantae > Streptophyta > Magnoliopsida > Myrtales > Myrtaceae > Psidium > Psidium friedrichsthalianum. Next base: position 10,045 of record JAGVVM010002608.1, read on the forward strand.
GAGAACGACCTTGAGTATGCTGAGTTGTCTGGTGCGATTGTGTGATCGTTAAATGTCATGCTTGAACGTCTGCAGCTGAGATGCGTTAAGTGTATGAGATGAGTTGTTAGCGTGACGTGCGTGTTTGGCAAGTCAGTTGAAATGAAATCAAGTTTGTGCTCGGCCGACGGGACTGGCACGAGAATTGGAGCGATAAGGGTGAGAACGGCTCGACCGATGAGATCGGTACGAGAACGGGCGATGTCGCAGTTCCGGCTTGCAGCCTCTTCGCTTGCCGAGGGCGCCCGAGCGTGCACGGCACGGGGTAGCTGGAGAGATAAGGTGCCAGTCTGTGAACGCTTTATGCGTGGACTCGAGGCACGGCCTGTGGTGCTTTATGCGCGGGCATGAGAACTGTTGAGATAAGAATGAATTGTTATAACTCTGAGATAGCATACTATGCGTGTCATGGACTTAGATTCGACTTTGAATTGCGTGAATCAATTGACTATATTGAATGAGTCTGATGTAGTATGAGCTATCTATTCGTGTGTGCTTGTTTGATCTCATTCACGTATGCACGTCCCTCTATTTTATCGGTATGTTTACTCGCTGAGTCATATAGACTCACTTGAGGCTGATCGCCATTACAGATTCGCGACCGTGATGGAGAATTTAGGCGTACTTTTTGGGAGCCAAAGGAGATTGAGAAGTGGGAATCTTTTTATCCCGGACCTGATAATGTTTTGTATAGGCGTGTAGGGAGTCTAGTGTGGGTTGACGAGGGTACCCACTTTTTGGAGCCTCTCAGGTTTGAGGCATGGTATGAGAGGCGAGGTCTAGATTTCCAGGGACCTATCATCGGTATGGATGTGGATGTGCAGAGCGAGGATGAGTTTGGAGTAGTTGAGCCAGTGAATTTTGGGAGAGGTGATCAATCCAGATCCCATGGAGGTGGTGCCCGACGAGCATTGGCCGATGGAAATTGACGGCCATGAGGAGGACCCTTATGACATGGAGCAGCTGGCTGCTGAGCCCGAGTTTGTGGAACCTGAGGAGTCTGACTCTGAGGAGCTGCCGTCTTCGGAGGATAGCGGAGTTGAGTCGGACTAGGGTTGGGGTTGGTTGTTAGTTTTTGGGGGTATGGCACTTGAGCACCATTTTTGAGTGTGCCACCGTCAGGGCTGTTTCTCTTTGGTAGCCAGTTCGTAGGTTTTGGCCATATGTTTTTTATCTATGTAAATGTGTGTGAATATTGTAGATAATAGTCATGTATATAAACAGGTTGTGAGTTTTAAACTTTGAATTGGCTACTGTCGATCGACCTATCTACCGCATGTATGTTTGTCGGGAGTTGAGTAGACGCTTTCGCTTGCGTTTCATTATGCCATCGTTTGGCCGCGATGTTTTCCTGGGCGATCGCAATTGGTTTGGCCATCCGATGAGGCTCGCGTATCGGAGTCTCTGTCGCGTGTCGCTCGAGAGGGGCGGGGCGTGACATGTATTTTTGGGATCCTGTAATTTTGGGATCTTTTTTTTGTTCTTTTTATTCTTCTTTGTACCCTGTTTTTGAATCAAAGAAGAAACATTCTCCAATTCCCTTTTCTCATGGTATCAGAGCATTTCGCCTGAACCACGAAACCCTAGCTGTCATCACCAGCGATCAAAGTTTTTGTCACCATGGCAAACAAGCAGAACATCAACGTTCCGGTCATCTCCTCTCCGAGCATCAACGTTCCGGTCATCTCCTCTCCCTTTTATGTCCACCGTCCGATCATACGGGGATGTCGTTGACCACGCAGTTGCTCGTGGGAGATAATTATTCGGGATGGTCGCGGACAATCCGACGCGCTTTTAGTGGTGAAGAACAAGCTCGGGTTCGTGGATGGCTCGATCCAGACACCGGAACTGACGACCCGCTCCACCATTGGTGGATTATATGCAACAACATGGTCGCGGCATGGATTTGCAATTCGCTGGACAAGTCGTCGTTGCAGAATAGTGTCACATCAAGTGATGCTAAAACTATATGGGAGGAGCTCAGTAGCCGCTATTCCTAGGGCAAGATGCGCCGCGATCACCATGAAAACCGAGCTATGTCTTCTTCAACAGGGGAAATCTGTGACTGCGTATTTCACGCCCTCAAGTGTTTGTTGGACGAACTCGACGATCACTCTAACGGCTTTCCTGTACGCGTGAGGCGGCCGAACGATAACGTGAATGAGAAGGAAGTCGAGAAAATCCATAAGTTTTTAATGGGTCTCAATGTGGAGACTTCAGTGCCATCCGATCCCAGATCCTCAGCATGGATCCGCTTCCCCGGAATGAACCGAGTATATGCTTTGGTTGTACAGGAGGAGCGCCAGCGTGCCGTTGCTCGAGACCGTGATTCTAAGGAGGCGCTGTTGGATTTCACGCTAGTCGAGGGGCCGGTCGAGATGGAAAGCCACAGTGTGATCATTGTGGAAAGATAGGCATACAAGGCCCGTTGTTACGAGCTCATCGGCTATCCTAATCACTGGGAGCCACGTCGTGATGCCTCGAGAATGAAGAATTCCAACAGTGGCAATAGTAGGCGTGGCAAGCAGCAGCCAAAAGGCAGCCCTAGTGGAGAAGCCATAGCTCATGCAGCCCAAGGCAGGGCCAGTGATGCGCCTCAAACCCAGCGGCGCGCACAGGTCAATTAACCGAGACCGAGATTCAGCAACTCCTCGGACTTCTCGGCTCACTTAAAGCCGAACATGGAAGCTGAACCACTAGAAGGTTGTGGTACTTGGATTCTTGATTCAGGCGCCTCTGAACACATGACGGGGCAACTTGCGTTTTTAACCAATCGAACTCGAATCCACGGGCCTCGCCCCATCACCACAGCTGATGGCAAAAGTCTCACATGCTAAGATACGCGGGATGTCCAGATTGGGACTAATTTAGTTTTGCATGACGTGTTATACATTCCTAATTTCTCATGCAACCTTATTTCGATTGGCAAGCTTACGGCTGACTTAAATTGTTATGTGACATATTTCTCCTCTCGATGTTATTTACAGGACCTAACCTCGAGGAGGTTGATTGGAGCGGGTGAGTTACAAAGGGAGTCTATTGCATCGTGTCAACGGGGGTTTGTGCAGGTGCTTCGACCGACACCGACACCGGGGACGTCAGTTGGATACATGGCACCGAAGGTTGGGTCACCCCACCTTTTCAAATATTGAGTTTGATTCCAAGTATTGCTTTCAATAAGGGACATGAGAATGTTTGTGATGCTTGCCATCGTGCAAAACAAGCACGCTCGTCTTTTTCATTAAGTGATAAACGTGCTGAATCTATTTTTGAATTATTACATTTGGATATTTGGGGTCCCTATAGTACTAAGTCAATTTCCGGAGCATACTACTTCTTAACCATTCTCGATGATTTTTAGTCGTGCCACATGGATATACTTGATGAAAGAAAAGTCTGAGGTCTATCATTTCTTCACTTCCTTTTGCGCCATGATCCGAACTCATTTTGGACACGCTGTCAGATTCGTTCGTACCGATAACGGAAAAGAATTTTTATCGGCCAAAATTCAAAATTTTTTCGAAGATCATGGGATTATTCATCAAACCACATGTGTCTATAGTCCTCAACAAATGGCCGTGTTGAAACGTAAACACCGCCATATTCTAAATGTGGCCCGAGCCCTTAGGTTTCAAGCTCACCTCCCGATTAAGTTCTGGGGTGAATGTATTTTAACAAGCGGTTCATTTGATTAACCGTATCCCCACTCCTTTGTTGTCTGGCAAATCTCCTCTTGAAATACTTTATCAAAAATCCATCTCATACGATCACCTTAGGGTTTTGGTTGTCTATGTTATGCCAAGGTTCTTCCCCGTAATTCCGATAAATTCGTGTCCCGTGCTCGTCGTTGCATTTTCTTGGGCTATCCTCATGCTACCAAAGGGTGGAAACTTTATGATTTAGATACAAAAGAAATTTTGGTGTCTCGGGATGTACATTTCATGAACACATTTTTCCATTTCAAAAGTCAATCATTTCTACAATTGCTCCCTCGGGTTCCCGGATTCATTCTCCACTGAATTGACTTGGACCCAATTTGGGTTTTGTTCCATATTCGGCTCACCAACACTCCTCCATGCCTCAATTTCCATCAGCTCCGGGAGTCCTTTCGACCCAACCCGAGCCTATCCACCACATCAACCCTGAGAAAAGGGAATTGGAGAATGTTTCTTCTTTGATTCAAACAGGGTACAAAGGAGAATAAAAAGTACAAAAAAAAAGATCCCAAAATTACAGGATCCCAAAAATACAGGCCAATATCAAGCCTAGAATCAGCTATCTCCTAATATGTTACAAAAGATAACATAATTACAACAAGTAACAGCTAATCGAGATACGGGTGGATTCATTTCCCAATACTCCCCTTCAAGTTGGAGCATGAAGATCGCGAATGCCCAACTTGCGAGTAGAAAGTGAAAACGATCTCGTCCAATGCCTTTGTGAAAATGTCAGCAAGTTGTAACTTGGTGTGGACATAGATAGTAGTGAGTTCACCAGATTGAATTTGTTCCCGAACAAAATGACAGTCATTCTCGATATGCTTTGTCCGTTCATGGAAGACCGGATTAGCGGAAATATGTAAAGCAGATTGATTGTGACAATATAAGGGAATAGGACCTGAATGGTGGGATGCCGGGGAGAGAGAAAGTAGACTGCGGAGCCAAACTAGCTCGCTGGTGGCGGCGGCCATGGAGCGATACTCAGCTTCCTGCTGAGGAGCGAGAACGGTGGCTTGCTTCTTTGTGCGCCAGGATATCGGGCATCCTCCAAGAGTGATAAAATAGCTGGTAGTAGATCGACGAGTGATCGGCAACTGGCCCAGTCTGAATCACAGTATCCCGGTCAACTAAAGAGAAGTCAGGCGATGGAGAAAGATACCTTGTCCCGGGCTATGCTTGAGGTAACGGAGAACGCGAATGGCAGCGTCCCAATGACTCTCACGGGGTTCGTGCATGAATTGAGCCAATAAGTTGATAGAATAACAAAGCTCGGGATGAGTGATGGTGAGATAGAGAAGACGACCGACAAGCCTGCGATAACGAGCAGGGTCAGAGAGAACTGGGGCGGTCGAAGATGCCAGTTGGTGACGTTGCTCCATTGGGAAGGCGGCAGGTTTAGCAGCTAATAAACCACAGTCTTCTAATATCTCGAGGGAGTACTTCCTCTGTGAAAGAAAAAGACCAGTGCGAGTCCTGGCGTCTCTATACCCCAAAAAAAATTTTAAGGGGCCTAAATCCTTGATCTTGAAACAGTTGTGGAGATAGGACTTGAAGGAAGCACACCGAGTAGTATTGTTCCCGGCAACAATCAATCATCAACATAAACAAGGACCGCCAAAAATCAGTGCCCGAATGGAATGTGATAAAGAATAGTCGGCCTGAGACTGTAGATCTCACCAATGATTGGGAATTACATCAGATGGATTGAATAATGCTTTTTCTTCACGGTGACTTGGAAGAAGAAGTGTATATGCGTTTGCCTCCAGGGTATTCGGCATCTTCTGCTGGGTCCGTTTGTCGATTACGTAAATCACTATATGGTTTACGGCAAGCCTCTCGAATTGGTTTGCTAAATTTACTGCTGTTTTAAACGAACCTACGGTTTCCAACAGTCTCAGGCCATATCAAGCCTAGAATCACTATCTCCTAATATGTTACAAAAGATAAACATAATTACAACAAGTAACAGCTAATCGAGATACGGGTGGATTTCATTTCCCAATAAAATTGGTAAAGGATCAAATTAAAAAAGGTGCTTGCTAATTAAATAAATGGATGAAAAGTTTCTCAAAGGAACGGATCCGACTCTAAGAAAAGATGAGTTTGAGCATTGAATTTACTCGAGCACTTACCAACAACAATGTCAAAGGCTTTCCCCTGTATAACAAAAGCTAGACATAATCTGCGCATTGTATATACAAATCTCTAATTAAGAATGATATATTAACATTCAAACATTAAACTTTAATGTGAATTCATTATAAGGTTACAATGTTGACATAACATTATCATTTCCGGCAACTTGAATGATAAGATAGTCAACATGATCTTTGGACCTATTATATTTCTTTGTTCTTTACTGTGTCTCAATTACACGCAGTTTGTGTATTTCTGTTTTAGTAACCGTAGTTGTACCCTATTATGAAACATTATGTTCACGTTAAAGTAGGAAAGTTCTCCATTATATATGAATTAATAATTAAATAAACAAATAGAAAAAGAAATAAGGGAGTATGGGTGGAAAAGTGCAAGAAAAGTACTCCTTTCCTTGCAAGGAGAATGATCAATTTCTTTCAAAATATAGAATTATGTATCACTTTGAGAAGTATCTTGAAATTTCCACTAAACAAAAGAAAGACTAGTGGAACCTAAAAATCGAAAAGACTATTGGAGTACTCCCAGAATAAAGACTCTAGGACTTAAGACTCATAAAATACTTAATAATTTAGGACTAAATACATCGTACTAGGAATAGATGCATTGTAACTAAGATTAGACCCAATTTCGTGCACCAGCATTGGAAGCCAAATTCCTTGGAAGATTGACAAACATCATCAAAATAGATTAGAGCAGCTTCGGTTGATAGGTAGTCGATTACCAGCTTCGATATTGATAGACATGTGCATCGATATCTTGGTAGTCAAATTGGCAACCATGAAATAACTAGTCTTGTCGATCGATGAACTTGTAACTGAGTAACCATAAATACGACAAGCCCATTGGTAATTGCGAATGTTAACCTTGGATTTGTTGAATCTTGTCATGGCCAAAATTGTTCATTACATGCAAGAATAACGATTGAGCTTGATGAATCGATGAAATCAGAGTTGGATTGTAGAATGGTTCATTGATTTAGATGCTCCTGCCAAAAACCACCATATTATGAAATTTAAGATGTTTTCTCACTCTTTCCACTATTGGTTCTTTATTCTAGGTTCCATTGAAAACATCAAGTTGGGCTTTTCTTAAACCACTAGGGCTCTAAGGTGTTGGAATGTCAGGGAGTACCTAAACCCTGACAATTCCAGCTTAGAAACTTCATATAATACCCTCGTGGCTTATTAGGGCTAGCCACCAAACTCGCTTTTGCATGCCTTTTAGTTCTTGAATCAGAGTGTCAAGAAAGAGCTCATCATCGCGAAACTAGGAGAGGGAGCCTAACTGTTATGTCCTCCCCTGTCTTTCTTTGGGTTCCCATTTAGTTTCCTTGGAGCAGGATCATACGTAATCATGAGTTGAGTTTCTTGGCATGAGAAAATTTAGAGCCGAACTGCAAGCTTGCTTCTGTTTAAGTGCCCCTCCCCTAGTGAGATCTCGAGGGCGAGTGTGTTTTTTTCAGTGTACTCTCTTTGCTAAGTAGTGGCCTACTGATCGCTATGAAGCGGGGTTTCCAATACCATTCCATCCATCTTAGGTTCTAGACTTATCTCTCCATTAAACACTTTCCAAAAGAGGCTGAACTCTCTTGCTTCCACTTTAATCCAAGAGTCAAATTTGCCCACACTAAGCGGCATAGTGCCCTAGCCGCCCTCATGAATAATAGAAGTGTGGAAGTCTTTCATACTATAAATCCACACATAGTGCCTAGTCGAAGGGGGTTAGAAAGGTTAAGGTAAACTCTTGGTTTGCCTACATTTGTCTGACCATTGCTTTTGGCTTCTGACTTTACTTCTAGCACCCTTCTAGTTTTATAACTATATTGCGGACTATATCCTCAGTGATTCTACCTCAGGGAAGTCCTAAAATATGCACCTAAAATGCACAGTAGGTGATGAGGAATGATTAAAATGGGTAGATTGCTAGAGAATGACCACGAGCATGTTGCCAATACCCTCTCCTTTTCAGCTATAAAATTAAATGTGAGAGAAAACAACCCTTGTTCTATTGGAGCATACAAATCCAAATCACATTTTCATGCCCTTTGTGATGACCTGAATTTTGGCCGGATTAATTGAACGAGCAAAACAGTTAATAGTGGTGGTGGAATAATGGCGATTATATTTTAGAAGCATTAGTCGTTGGTGTGGCAATTTTGGACCAGATGAGATAATGGGCGCGACGATATGTGTACGAAAGACCAATGGATGATCGATATTCATTTTGGGATCTTTTAGAGTCGATTCGTGTGAGATTTAGTTTGGAATTGAGCCTCGAAGAACAGTCCATGATCGACTTACCCACTCTCCAACTGCCTCTAACCCCCATAAAAGCCCCCCCTCTCTTCTCCATTTTTGGGGCCCACAAGAAGTCAAGATCCCCCTCTTCTCTCTCATTTTCTCGCTTGGCTCACCCACCCGTGCAATCCCTTTCTCTCTTAGCCCTTCACTCGGATAGCCAGTTGCTTGACATTAGCGACCCTCGAGCCTTTTCGATGACCCCGACACCTCAGCTCAGCCAGCACATCAGCTCACCCCGTGCGCCTGTCCGCTCTTATGCCTCTTGGCCATGCTACCAGGGGGAAGGTCTAGCTCGATTTGGCAACGATTTCATTTCTTTTTTCTCCAAGCTCGAATGAGAGGCAAGTGGAGCCTCTAACCTATCTACTAGACTAGCGATTTTGTTGATCATTTAGGTGCAATGTTATTATTCGAGAGTGGGTATGCTGAGGGAAAAATTAGTTTGCATGTCGGGGAAAACAGTTTTGCATGGATGATCCAATGGTTCATTTAACGTCCTTTGATCTTGGGTAGATAGCGCATATGGTTTGATCATATTGATCATCACTCGATTGGCACGAATTGCAATTGAATCATATATGGGTGTTAAGTCATGAGCTTTTTAGGGGTTGATTATGGACTATTAAAGTTTGTATGTGAATACTGGGAGCAGATTTGCCTTAAGCTCGTGTTAGTCGAGTAGGATTGATCGTTGAACGATATATAGGAGTATTTGTGAGTGAGTTGAGATTAAGGCGAAGTTTGGCGATAAAGTAATGATCTTGTGTGGGTGGATTTTGATTGTTGTATATTTTGCCGTAGCCTTTCTTGTGCACCTCTTCTGGTGGTTCATTGTAAACTTTGGTAATTATTGCTCAGGATTCTATCCTTTCGAATGATAAAATAGACGGTTTAGTCGATTGGTTAGAAGCCTTGCTCACGAAGCGTGTAGCTCACTCTTATTCATGGCTTTCTTTTCATATTAGTAGTAAGGTCAAAGCCATGATTGGCTATGGGGGTAAAGAAGTTCAGTGACAACATTGGTGGGGTTTTGTAGTCTCTTAGTAATTCCTTTTAATGTTTGTTTTCTTGTAAAGGGCAAGTTGACCCCTAATATATTGTATAACATAACTATTTTCCCCAATCTGTTGTATGATCTTATCGTATGAATGTGATACAAGTAGTGAAACCTATTAAGGCCATACCCTTTAAGCATGCCTGTTATATTGTATGCACTTGTATGCTGACCTCACTTATTTTCTATTAGTCTTCCGCATACGCCACCACACACACATATATATATATATATATAATCAGATTAAAGCAAAGTGCATAATTAGTAAGATGATGGGTCTAGAACGTCACAACTCACTTTGATTGGTATCAGAGTCAGGGTACTGGAGTGACGAGGTGCGTTAGTGGTAGAAGTGTTTGGTAGGAACATACGTGATTAAAACTTATAAGTGCATGTTTGTTAGGGGAATGATAGTAGTTTATGTTACTTAATAGTGAAGAAGTTGTTGATCACTGCTCAAGAATTGATAATACATGTGCTTTTAGGTTATGGTATAGTGATCAAAAAGTGAAATGGACGGTTAGTGAGGATGGTAATTATTTATCTGGGCCTGTGTTATTTAGTTTGGTGATTAGTCTGATACATCTTATTGTGGATTATAGATTTTGAATTTGCAATGAAGTGATCGATATTTGAGGATTGTAGGTTTGAATTCATATTGGAACACTAATGGTTTTAGATACCGACCTATAATGGAAGGCCCTAAGTGATGTGATGTTCGCAAGGAAGCAAACGTGGATTGTGAAGTTTAGGCATTAGCTTACGATTGTGCTTTGATGTTTAGTTATTAACTTTGGATGATAAGCCAGTTTGATTATATGATATTGACTTTTGTGTTGACAATGACTAAGAAAGAGTACTATAGATTGGTTCTAGGCAATTGATCTTTGATGTGATGGTCACCTATGGTTTTAGAATGTTAGGTTAAGAAGAAGAACTGATGTTATGTACAATGGAATAGTTTGTGATATGGTTAGGAACATAAACATGCATTGCATGGTTGTTGCATTAAAACAGTGAAATTTTGAAAATGTGCATGCATGAGCATAACATTATCATGGTTTTACATTGGACTTGATAAATTGTAACGCTCGATATGGGACATGCTAGATGAGATACCTTAAACCATGAGACCTAGTATGGGACCCGTCGAATGGGACTCCCTTCATAGATGTGTGGCTTGGGGACGAACCATTTAAAGGCTAGTGGACCTGTATCGACCTAGTTTGATGAGGGCAGAGAGTGATGCCAAGGCAGAGTAGCCTGGATAAGGAGTGGCTCATTGGAAGCTTCTAAGATGGCGATAGGGGTAAGAATGAATTAAGTCATACATTGAAAAATGTGGGTATAGGTATCAGGCTAAGTCTGAATCATTTTCAAAATCTAAATTGTTTCTAAGGTTCAATTTATTTTTGAAGTGTAAAACATTTTTAAATTTGGAATAGTTCCCAAATGTGAAATATTTCTGAACTAAGATGTCTTTGAAGTTTGAAATGTTTTTTTTTTAGTTAAACCGAATTAGTTTTGACGTATGTATGGCATGGCATTGCATTGCCTTTCTATGAGCAAAAGGATGAACAAATAAGATGTCATGGAAAGAAATGCCTGAGATGTCTTGTGAGAAGTTGGTGAAATTCTATTGAGTGCCTCCATTATATGATCGGAGAGGGCCCCGCGTGTGATTAGGGAAGCCTTAAAATGAGATGAGACCCACATGAGCTAGCTAGGTAGCAAACTGGCAGTATCGTGAGTAGGGTGTGAAGTGTTTAAAGACTGTAACCAAAGGTATCATAGACATGGCATATAGAATTGGCATCATGAATGGCAAAAATCGAGTAAGTCCTGAGTAGTGAAGGACGATTTACCTAGGTATATATCGGACATGGTATGTTATGCCATTCAAGTGAATTTGAGATATGAATGGAGAATTAGTGTGTGGATAGTCAAGTAGGTGACTAGATGGCATTGGGATATTGTCAAGTGGTTTTGAATGCATAGTCCTGGTGAATATCATGAGTGACAACTATAGTTGTGGAAAAGTCTATGAGACTTAGACGAGAGATAGTTATTATGGTGAAATTGGAAATAAGTTATCAGAGTGGCAGAGACAAAGCGTAGCATAATCATATAGTTTGAGTGAGACATTGACTCTGAGGAGTGTTATGGATTGTTAAGGAGGGAACAAGGATAGAAATTTCGAGGATGAAATTTCTAAGGAGGGAAAATTTGTGACAACCTGAATTTCTCCATATTAATTTAATAAGCGAAATAGTTATAGTAGGCGTGGATTAATGGCGATTATATTTTAGAAGCATTAGTTGTTAGCGCGGCAGTTTTGGACCAAATGAGATAATGGGCGTGACGATATGTGTACGATAAATCAATGGATGATTAGTGTGCATGTTGGAATCGGTTCACACGAGATTTAGTTTGGAATTGAGCTCAAGGAATAGCCCGTGACCAACTTACCCACTCCCCCACTGCACCTAACCCCCTATAAAGACCTCTCTCTCTCTCTCTCTCTCTCTCACTTTTGGGGCACACAAGCACTGAAGATCCCTCTCTTCTCTCTCATTTTCTCTATCAACTCACCTACCCGTGCGATCCCTCACTCTATTCGCCCTTCACTCCACGACTAGCAGCTTGATGTCAGCGACTCTCGAGCCCTGATGACCCTGATGACCTAAGCTTAACTTTCTCGCCGTGTCCTCGACGCTCCCGCCCACTCTTGTCCCTCTAGGCCGCGCTATAAGGAGGAAGGTCTAGCTCAATTTGGTGACGATTTCACTTCCGTTTTCTCTGAGTTCAAACCAAAGGCAAATAAAGCCTCTAACCCATCTACTAGACTAGCTATTTTGTTAATCATTTGGGCATGACATTATTGTTTGAGATTGAGTATACTGAGGGAATGATTAGTTTGCATGTCGGGGAAAATAGTTTGCATGGACAATCCGATGCTTGATTTAACATCCTTTGATCTTGGGTAGCTAGCACATATGGCCTGATCATCTTGATTGTCACTGAATTGGCACGAATTACAGTTGAACCATATGTGGGTGTTAGGTCATGAGCTTTTGGGAGTTGATTATGGACTATTGTGGTTTTTATGTGAATACCAGGAGCGGATATGCCTTAAGCTTGGGCTAGTCGAGTAGGATTAATCGTTAAATAGTATATAGGAGTATTTGTGACTGAGTTGGGGTTATAAACGGAGTTTGGTAATAAACTGGTGATCTTATGTAGGTGGATTTCGATTGTTATCTATTTTGCCATAGTCTTTTTTGTGCATCTCTAGTGGTGGTTTCATTGTGAACTTTGGTAATTGTTGCTTGGGATTCTATCCTTTTGAATGATAAAATAAATAGTTTAGTCGATTGGCTAGAAGCCATGCTTGCAGAGCTTGTAGCTCCCTCCTATTCAGGGCTTTCTTTTCAAATTATTAGTGAGGTCGAAACTTTGATTGGCTGTAGCGATGAAGGAGTTTAGTGATGACATTGGTGGAGTCTCGTAGTCTCCTAATAGTTCCTTTTAATGTTTTTTTTTTTACTTGTAAAGGACAAGTTGACCCCCAATATATTACAAACCAAAGTATTTTCCCCAATCTATTGTATGATCTTATCATATGATTGTGATACATGTAGTGGAATCTATTAAGGCCATGCCATTTAGGCATCCATGCCCTATTGTATGCACTTGTGTACTAGCCTCACATGTTTTCTATTAGTTTTCCACATGTTCCAACATATATATGTAATATCATATTAAAGTAGAGCACGTAATTAGTAAGGTGGCTGGCCTGGGATGTCACACCCTTCTCATTGTACTAAAGAAAGCTTGTAGGTTCACTTTTGTTTTAGAGTAAAGCTTCCTAATTAGGGTAAAGTGTGATGAACTAATTTGTGCTTATCTATTTAATCTGTTTAATGAGTGGGACAAATTATAAAATGAGATTTTAATTGGGGATGTGATAATTATATGGGCTAAGTAAAGTGCGGGGTAACATTATTGCCATGGTCGGATTGTTAATAATCAGTATGAGCTTTAGATCTGGTTGAGCTAGTCTTGGAAATTAAACACGAGCGAAGCACCATTACCCTTTAACTGACCCCTATACCCTTATATAAGACCTTATTTCTCTCTCCTCCCCCTCATTTTCCCCTTTTCCTTCATGGAACCATCCCTCGAGCTCTTCCTCTTCCTCTCGTTCACTCCGCCCATAGCTCCAACACTCGACCCCCATACCTCACTGCCTTCCTTAACGGCGATGGTAGTGAACCCCGAGCTCTTAAGCCTCGAGCTCAGCCTTTCCACTTGCTGTCTCATCAGCTCACTTCCTCACGCTCTCTCTCAATGGCCCCATAACACAAGGAGGGAGGAAGGCGATCCAAGCTTCGTTGGTGACAATCCGACTTTGTTTCGTTTTGTTTTAAGCCTGAGACAAGTGAAGCCTCTAACTTCTCTGCTTGCTTGTTAATTTGTTGCTTGATTGAGTGTGAAGCAACATTTGGGTATTGGGTGGGCCGAAACGAAGATTGGTTTGCATGCTCGGAAATTCTAGTTTGCATGTTGGACTTGGGTAAGCTGAATTGAAGGGCTGATTATCTTATTTGTTGTTGAAATAACAAAAATTGGAGTTACCTTGCATATAGGTGTTTAACCATGTAGCCAAGGGATGCGTGTTCTACTGGAATTGACTGAGAATGTAGTGTCTCATGGCTTTGGATTATCAAGTTGTGGTGTCAGATTGGATTGCATGTAAGTATCGAAGAATGAGCCATGTTTCTGGCTTGTGAAAGTGGACAGTCGATTGCAGATGGGTGGTTTATCTTACTTGTCGAGTTCAGAGTCGACTGTGTTTGGACTGTGTTTGCACGGATTATGTGATTAGTGGTTTGTCAGCATAGAAATTGAAAGGAGTGGAATGAATAAACTAAATATCTTATCGGCCTTTGTCCCAACGAAGATGAGTTAACATTCGTTTGTGTTCAAATGATGCCTTGTGGGAGCTAAAATGAAATCCGAAAGTCCATGGCTTGTGTCCCATGGAAGCTTGAGGCCTGTATCCCTTGGAAGCCCTAGAGTAAGGGAAAACCATGGCTGGTGTCACATAGATGAAAACCTGAGGTATCTATCCCTTAGAATCGAGGCTTGCATCCCTTAAGAAACCATAGCCTCTATCCCATGGAAGACGACTATGAAAAGAAAACTAAAAAATAAACATCAAATCATATGTGTGCTCATGTATGTGTGGTTCATGATATAGGAAAGAGTCATGTTGCTTGAAAACATGGAGTCATTGTTTGGTCTCATAGTTGCTTGCATTTGATGTTGCGTCTCGCTTGACTAGGTAATGAATTGACGGTTGGCTATTAAGTTAGTGGTTTCACTCATTGAACCTTAAGCTCACTCGTGGTTAACAAATCGTTTTACAAACTAGTTAGATATGTCGATTCCCCCCGCTATCCCTACCCTACGCTGCAGTGGCATTATTGACTTTGCTCACTCTTGGGAGGATCACCAGAATCCTGCTTTTCCATCGGTATGTGTGGTTGCCTACGGAGATGCTTCCTGTTTATTTGGTGTTGCTCCTTGTGAGGAGTTCATTTGGACAGCTAACAAGTCATTTGCCATACTCATATCCTAACAATCACATTTATGGTGGTAGTAGCGAGGAGTAGTTGGGTAGTGTGGGTGGCGAAAGGCTAGCGTGTACCAGCAGGCTTTTGATGAGGGCATTGTGGTAGACACTTTTTGGATGGGGCAGTAGTGTAGATATGACTATGGAGGGTGGTAACGGCGAAGAAGGATAACATGATCTTAGTTGGGAGGAAGTGGATTCCCACTTGTTATCTTCCCAGTTGTCTTTTAATAAAACTCTTATATAATATATAATATATGTTATATATACATACACGAGAATGTGAAATCAAGCATCTCTTTTATGTGTGGATAATATTATCGCATGACAGGTACCTGTAGCAAAACCTATTAAGGCCATACTCGTGAGGCGTGCGTGCTTGTTCTCGATTGTTTTGTTATGGCCTTGTGAATGATTTTTATTTTTTTGTATATATATAAGTGTTAAAAGATTAAAAGAGTGCGTACTTAGTATAGTGACGACTTGGGACGCCACATAAAGGGAATGATTTTTTTTTTTATGTCGATCCAGATTATTCCAATTGCATTCAAGTAAGCCCAATTCAATTAGAATATTTTTAATTCATCAAATTTATGCGAAAATAGGGAAAAAAAATGGGTTGCAATTAAACCATGATTGAGCAAGTCAGAGAACTGGTTCAACTCGGGTTAGCCCGGGTTTGACTAGCCAACATAAAACAATTTATTTCCAACCAAAATTCAGTTCCGACGACCCATTTCAAGCCATCAATAGCATTCATCAGCCACCCTCATTTCCTCTTTGTGCAATAATTTACAAAAATGCCAATAGCCCTTAAGAAATGACCGAATTGCCCCAATTGCCAGGTCATCAATTCTTATGAAGCCATCATCTTGGCCTTCTAGCTTGCTATGTCATTGATCCTTGTCACCAAGAATAGCAAATAGATTGTTTTCTTAACAATTAAGGATTTAATGATAGCCATTGATCAATCTAAGGGCTTAGATTAGCATTGCATTTGAATATATCAAGATTTCCCTCTAAAATTTAAGGGGGCCATAGTTCATATCTCTCTCTCTCTCTCTCTCTCTCTCTCTCTCATGAGCTTTGCCACTGTTGCTTCATTGAGCCACCACTACTTCGACGTTGCTCAGGCCACCTGCTCACTGATCGCAAGTGTTGCTCCAGTGAATCTTCATTGGATGGTTGTCAGTTAACTGATTCTCAGTGGTCTTCAATACTAATTTTGAAACTGGTAACCTCACAGGCGACTTTCAATCCTTGTTCCGGCGATTTGATGGTGATCCTTGGTGAGCCAAACCTTGCGATCAATTTCCTTTGTCTTTCCTCAAAGCTATGATGATCAGCACTTGAGGAGATAGTCGCCAGATTCCTTGATTCTTCTTCACTTTTGTTGACTACTCTATTAGGTCATTGAAACCATTCCTAATCTTCAATCTACATTTCATTTGCTAGGTCGTAACTGAGCTATCTCAAGCCGATGCGAATAGCTCAATTGAGCTATGAAATTGTGTTGATATCTAAATTTTGACTATTCTTTTCAATCATTAATTTTTGAGTAAAAATTAGGGATTAATTTTAAGTTCCTACAAA
>JAGVVM010002609.1:0-16245 GCA_019149425.1 Psidium friedrichsthalianum
AAGAGCCCACAACGACACTGTTTGGCTAGAACACAGCAGCACGTATATCCTTGCGCCAGAACTACACGAGACGACTACCGGTTTCTAGAAGTATAGACCTCCGATTGCGCGACAGTCTTAGGCACTCCATGTAGCCTCATATCAGCAAATCGAACAGTCAATGGCTGATCACAACCCTATGACCAGAGGAAAAAAGATGAGAATATTAACAACTGGCAAGACTAGTCTAAACCATACTTGATATGATAAAGCATGCTTACTCTCATTGTATAGTTTCCATTCAAAGCATTTATAGCTGCCAACGCCATATCTCTATGAGAGTACTTGACAAATCCACAACCTTCAGATTAAATGGTTATGTTGATAACTTCACAACAAATAAACCATCAAAAGAACAATCGAAACACGCTAGTGCACAGGCAACCATTTGGTTATGATGCACAGTACATGAACCAGTTACACAGCATTCAGGCACTTTACATTCTCAAAAGACAATAAGTTTTGCTTATCGAATCTATACGAAAACACTCGGAAAACCTACTATATTACAATAAGAGAATGTTACTTCTTGGATCCATTCATTAGATATCATACAGGATTGGTAAATGCCTAAGAAATAGCTGCAGTGGCAAAAAGTAGATAAATTATTCAGATCTACCATAATGATCTTCTTTCACTAAGTAGCATCATTAACATCTAAGGGAGGATGTCCATGCAGCAGAAGGCAGCCTGACTCAACTGACATATCATGCATGGTATATAGTCTTTCAAATCTAAAAGAAGATAATAGACGCACCACGACTCTGCTTCATTTCATCGCGCATGAGATAAACATCCTCAACTCGACCATATGGTGAGAAAATCTGCAGGCATCACGCATAAGTAAGAAAAAATCCAGTGGCTCCCATATTCAATATGAACTGATAGATATTATGCAACAAAGGACAGTAGGCACACAGGAATAAAACCAAACTTTCAGGATATGCCTAATCCTCCGAGCAATAGATTGCATTTCATTAAATTGCTATGGAGAAATTTCATTTTTACAATTAAGTACCCAACATACCAAACAGGAGAAACAAAAAAGGTGTTCAATGTGATCTAAGCATTTAAAAGCTGAAAAGAATTGCATTCACATACTTCCTCCACTTCTTTTACAGTGGCTTGTTTATTTAGAGAACCCACGAACAGCTTGTACTCAAACGCACCTATTACAGAAGAGAGCCTCATCAAGACCAGAAACAACAAATGCTTCCAGATAAATAGGATCTCAAATTTCATTAATATCATCATATGGCAACACCATCAATAGAATGCCAACATGCCCATGTTCAATTCTAGAATGTGCCCCTCACTCTTCTTGATGATTCACAAAAGCAGCCCGCAAACTAATGAGCATTCTTTATCCATGATTTAAATCAATAGAACTATAGGTCACCTATCACATTTAGTGTAAATAGAAATGCGGGATCAGTAGTCCAACATGAGAATCGGATCATAATTCACCAAACAGGTCTTATGTGTACCTTATTTTGCTCAACTATAGAAGTGCCAACAGTGGTTTGCCTTGTCTAGGGAGTAAAAATCAAGGAACAAATGTTCCTCCGAGTTTCTGACAGATAGCAGCCCAACTGCAAGACATTACTAAAGCCGACCTAGTTATGGTCACTTTTAACAAAATTTTGACTGCTTTAACCGCGAAACAAACCCTAAGTCAATTCTTACAAATAGATCCCTCACATGAATACATTAACTTCACACCCTTCTGGATCACCACACTCTTATGCTATAAAGAAGTTCACCAATATCTGAAAGCAAGATTAGTCACATATAAAGTCAAAGATCAAAGAAAAAAATACCAAGTCGTTCTCGTTCCCCATCAGCATATCTAACTTGAACCGGACCAACTCCCTGGAAAAAAACATAGAGAGAGATTCATTAGACCCCCATTCATTAAAGATTAGGCAGCAGAAAAAAAACTCACCCCTGGAAGTGTGTATTGATTGTGTAAAGCTCTAATGGCCCCGTCAGCTTCCTCAGAGGTTGCATACTTGATAAAACAACATCCTGCATGAGCAAAAAGATTATATCCTGACAATGAAATTACCCCTCCACCAATTGCAGGTGCATTTGGCACCAATATATTCGGCAATACATTCCAGTGAGAAAATCAATTTCCCATTAGATCCTTCACTACAAGGACTAAAAGATAAGTAGTTGACAAGAAACAAAGCAAACCCTAAAGAGCAGAATTATTTGCATAATTTGGTTGCTTGAGCTACGTATAAGAGAACCACAAACCATTCTAGCAACCAATAAAGCTGCTAGATAAGTACATGACCATATCCAGCAATGTGTCCCATAAAAATGAAAGACATACACCGCAAAAGACCGTATACAACCAGGAAACCATAAACCTAAATATCTTTAAAGGAGATCAATGCTACTGCTTTTATCCCCATCAAAACTACACTGCTGAATTAATTGACACCATTTCGCAAGAAAAAGTCACGAAATCATGTGTTTCAACAAATGCAAATATCAATCTTAGTTGTTAGCTCTAAGAGCAACATGACTTCAACATGCCAATGTCAGTAGAGATGTCATTCTCCTTCTCAAACCAAAATACAAAGAAATAAAGGAATAAAGAAGCAACACATAACCACAATTCAGGTTTATACCCATGATTCCAAAACTAGAATCACACCATAACCATAGCTCCATGAAGATACAACATGTTGCTTATGAATAGGACACTAAATCGATGGATGGAGTGATGTCCCATCAAGCCATATATTGTAAAGGACCACACCTAAAAAGAATAGCCTGTGACTTGAAATTGCATGTCCAATCAGTCTACAGCGCATCATTGTAATCACCTCTTGGAGATGATGAACAAGGCGAAGAGATCCATTCATGATCCAAACAAACACGTGTGATATTCATTGCCAACTTTCTGGAAATAGAAAAGAGCAACGAGTTCCAAGCCAAGCAAGGCCTTGAGAAAAATAAGGATGCGATCTTAAGGTCAAGCAAATGCCATTGGGAGAACATTTAGGGATATAAACCCAGGATTTGTTGTTATATACAAAACAAATAAGCAAATTTAGCTAATGCCTCCAGCAAAAGTGAACATGAACTTCCATGACTTTGGAAGTTGCAAATCAAAACCTCCCTCAATTTCCCAATAACAACACAGAATATTCGCTCCATTAGGAGAGAGTGATCACGCAAACAACACAAGGTGCTGTTGAAGTCGCCGCTCGTCATACTGACAATGATGCACCTCCTATTATCTTGACCACATCTGATGACTAAAGGAACTTGAAACAAATTGACTGGCCAAAACTATGTACTAGGAGTCAGTTTCTACTTGCCAGTCATAAAACTAGCCTTCTATGTTTAAAAGCCTCCAAAACTCTCCAACTTTCAGGTTCCTGTGCCATTTATACGCAACACAAACCAGCACATCTATCTAAGATTGATGAACATATAACAGAAAGATTTAGCCAACAACAACAATTACATTTGATCATACAACTCACTATAGCGACTTATATCACTTCGCATGTGATCAAAATAATATCCATCTGGATTAGTTTCACAGAATCATGGAGCCTGGTTCTGTAACCGGAGCACAAAACTTTGGTCCAGTGAGAAGCAAAGAACAAATGAGATAACAAGAAAACTGATGGTCACTAAGACTGGTCACTTTATACATTCACTACAAACCACCATGATGATGTGGTCAGGCTAATATAGCTCCATATCTTGAGTACAAACCTAAGAAACCAAACCAAGGACGACACAAGTGCATAAGCTGGAAACCGCAGTTCAACCAGCAAACCGTCACGCCAAACCAATCGCACCAGAAAACACTCTCAGAGAAGCTTTCTTAGTATCCTTACAAGGAAAGCTATCATATCACCTTGTAGGAGTTGCACCTGGAATATATATTTTCAATCATCGGCACTGACAAATGCATCGAGAACTGATTAACATATCACAAATTCAAAATGAAAACCAAAAAAAAAAAAAAAGTCGATCCTTGGTTCAAACAACCATCAACTACTCAGTACGACAGTAGTTGCTTGGATGAACCAGACATGTCAATGGAGAACGGAGAAGAGATAGATTACTTATTCACTTGACAGTCGATCGGCAGTGCATCAAATACAGAAGATAACTCAACTTTTCACACAAACAATAGTGCTCCGAATGATTTCACCCAAGCCACACATCATGTCAAAAACCCCAGGTCTGAAATGTACCATCACATAATCCCCTCCCAACACCATGTGATCGAAACCGTTATTACAGGATATAATCCTGTAACACCGTGGTAAAAGGACAGACATTTAACAAATCACCTGCTTGCATACAGTTCATGAGACCACAACTAACTACCAAACACATTTCACCTCCCATGTAGTCATTCATAACTTCATAACCACAAAGAAAGTCCACCATTAGTTTATCTCATCTAATCACATAACAAGGAATGACCAGTCCAAGTCATTTGAAATGGATAGTACCAAACTTCCAATGAAACCTCAGGTTACTCATACACTTAAATTTATTAGCATCCAGTCATCAGCAATACTCAATTGTCACTGTTTGTACAATTTGACACAACCACTGAAAATCCTAAAGAGCTACAGCAAGGAAAAAGACCATCCTGTTCAATTAGAAAGAAAAACTCGCTGGTCAAGTCCCCATCGCTGCAGCCTCAGCTAATAGAGCAGAAGTTGTCTCCCACTTCCAACAGCTATACATATATTGATTCATACTCTTTACTCTTCGTGTTTGATAACAGACATATAAAGGCGTTCTCAACCAAAACCAAAAGCTCGTAACTTCTTGCAAAAACAAACTGAGATGAAAGATGAGCTCACGGATGCTCCCATCAGCCTCTCAATGGACCTGGAAAGAGATGGGAATGCTCACGATCATTTTACTAAAATAGCACCTAGTACCTTGCTGTAGTCCTGTTCTCTTGTCCTTAATCATGGCAACTTCTATGACGTTTCCATGTTCTTCAAACAATGGGCGAATCTGGTATTAAATATGCAACGTTTAGTGCAAACAAGGAAATAACAAGCACAAGCATTGAAAAATGCATAAAAGACCACAGTTCTTTAAGACAACTGAAATCATCACAAGCATGTGAATGCCATAAATACGCAAAAAGCAATAAAATTTTGGGGATGTAAAGATGATGATCCAAGATTTCATCTATTCAATTGACATTTTTAAACAATTGGTCTCTCAAGGAGGGTTGACGGTAAAACAGTTGGTATCTTGTAGTAAACTTCCACTTGGAAGATGGTTATGGAGATTTGACATGGAGAAAGATGACTGCAGATGTGGAGAAAGTAAATCACAAACAAGAGTAATTACTGTGAATTTAGGGTTGGAAGACACAAAGTGGATAGCCATGTCAAAAAAATTGAGGTGCACAGGTGGGTAGGGATTTGGAAGCACATACAACAGCGATGTGATGCTTCAAAAGTAGAAATTCAATTTGAGCAGGAAATGGTCGGAAAACTTTGTTGTGAGATGATTGATAATGCAGAGACATTGCCTAAAAAAAAAATGTGTTTCTTGATTTGTTTGTATTAGCAAGGAATAGAGAGCTAAGGTGGTTAACTATTGGAAGGCTAACAAAGGAGAAGTGGGCGAGGGAAATTGATATTTTATGTAAGGCTCAAGAGTAAGGTAAAAGTATGATGCAACTTTCCCACTATACCGAAAGTGGAGAGTATATACCCACTTATCTCTAAAGATAAATCAAGAAAATTTTCCTCCTAGAAGAACTCTCTTGTTTTTGTCTTTCCAAATGAGCCAAAAAAACAAGGATTCTTCTCCTTGTACTTCTTGACTCCATTTTGTCAAGTTGTTACTGCTCTGTTACCATCTCTACAGGTACAATAGAACACTCTCACCCCTGAGAATATTCTTCCGACAGCTATTTTTTCTCTTTTGGAAAGCAGCTACGGGATAAATTGACTTTGAATAGTCTTCAGAGAAAGGGAACACGCCACTGCTAAGATTTTTTGGTGCAAGAATATGAGAGAGTGTGGATCACTTATTTTCACATTGTACTTTCACCGTGCAAATTTGGACTACAGGCTACATTATCTGCAGTTTTAGGAATAAGGTGGGTTACATCGGGCATAACACAATACGAACTTCAGGCTTGAAGAGGTGCCATTAGTTATATGTCAGGGAAAGAACAAGCTATAAAGAGATGATTCACCTCCTAATCCTCTTGGGCTTCTTTTGGGAATAATATATTATAAAACCATCACTTTTGGTATAGCAGAAAAGTTCAATTACATACATCTCGTTTTGTTTGATCATTATCAACAGAAAGAGCTTGTTTGTAAAGGCACCACCAAACAAAAGTTCATGTATGCAGTAATCCGCCAATTTTTCAAAAACTCAGTTGAAGTGGCATCACATAGAACAAGTCGTTAAGGTGTGGACTTACATCGTCCTCAGTGGCACCCCTTGGAACTGATCCAACAAAAAGTTTAGCAAAAGCAGCTCCATCAAAATGATCTAACCAAAAGAACAGAAAAGGGTCAATCCACGACAGCATTATGAAATGCCAAAATAAGGAAAAGGAATAGTTATTCAAACAATATGTTTAGGTTTGTCTGAAAGGTTACAAAAAATATAACATAGAAGAACGGAAAACGTAACAATTGATGCAATCGAATGAATCTTGATCTAGATCCAACTAAAACAAGGGACGAGTCGAATGCAAAGAATATAACGAGGATGTCCTTTCCATTCATAAGTTTTGTGACATTAAAGGATAAATGACAGATTGAAATGACGACTCTCATTACGAAGTTGTGTAAGAATCCATAGATTTTAATGAAAGGGAAATTAGCATCGTAAAACCTAATTACCATGAAATGCAAAGTATAGGGCAAAGCATATATTTTTTCCTGTCAGGTAATAAACTATTTTTCATGGAGACTACGAGTTCCTGGCCAATAACTCAATGCAAATTATTCACGTGAAAATGGGAATGACAATAGTAGCAGTTGCAAAACCAAATTGGACTCATTCTTGCTCGCAGACATGGCAAAGGATGAAAACCCCGTCAAATTCTAAATGAACACAGACAGTGATTTGCAGCACAGGAGGAGGCTAAGTGTGAATCGAGTTGATTGGGACGGTTAGCTTACAACCTGACACATGCAAGGGATGATGCGACAACTGGGAATGGATCTACATAGAAGATCAGTAGATAGGAAAGCAGTCAGAAGAATGCAGTGACAAAGTTGAAGATCCAGTAAGGGCAATTAGGATAAAGTTGAGAAGTCAACAAGACTGATTGTGGATCTATCATTAATCCCAACGCTTTCTTTTTCATTATCTAACAGGAATTTGTGACTTTATCAGAAGTTCCATAAAGGAGAACAGCAAATAAAAGGAGATGTTTGATGACTAATTTTCACTAAACTATTATCAAATTTCAAAGAGCAGCAAAAGAGAAATGGATGGTACAGAAAAATAAATGCCTATTCTAAGCAAATTGGAGTAAATATGCATGCTTCAACAAATTTCGTAGTAGAATATCCCTGCCCAACAATAATTTATCTGGTTACCTTTCAGAATGACAGATGACCTGAGCTAAGTTGGCCACTTTGTAACTTAAATTCCCCTATATGTAAGCATTACCAGCTTAACCCTCTTTTAAAAATTTCCCCTGGAGAGAACATTCTATTAAGAAAAAGAATGCCTTTAAGTAATTGATGCTGATACCAGGCATCTAAAGCATTTTATTCTCTAATTGATTGATCTGCTCCGGTTCTCTTAGGGTTTCAACTGAACCGATAACATCCCAATTTTTCTTTCCCTTTGGCGTGCTTAACGGACAGTGCTTGACCCATGGCAATAATTCCAAAAGTGAGGGGGCTCAGAGATTGCTAAACAGACCGGCAACAGGTGAAGCTGACCAGGTTACTTCAAAGTAACTATGTGATGCAACTTCGTTCAAGATTAAAAGGGGGGAAAAAAATGAAAAGGAAGTGCCCCTAATCAAGAGCGTCCCATCCTGAAGCTAGAACTAGCAATCCACCAACCAAAAAAATCACACCGAAGCTCAGCTTTCAAAACACACCTGGATTAGGAGATCCTCCTCCCCTGCCAGAAAACCCCCGCTTCTGTCCAGCGAGAGGAGGAGGCAGCGGTGCATCATATCCCTGCCCGAACCCTCTCCCGCCGCCGCCGCCGCCTCCTCTGTACCCGTCGTCGCCGCCTCGGCCCCCGGTGGGCCGGAATCCGCCGGGACCCTGGCGGGGCGGGCTGTCGAAGGGACGGCGGCCGGCTCCTCCTCCGCCGCCGCCGCCACGGAAGTTTCCGGGGCTGCGGCGGCCGCGGTGGTGGTTCACCGGCGCATCGGAGAAGCGGGAGGGGCCTCTGGATTGGCGGTAGCCGGGGGCGTCCTGGTTGCTGCCGTTGTTGCCATAGCGGTCTCCTCTGTGTCTATCCAGCTTGATTATTGCTCTACTCCGAGGTTCAGAGGACGAAACCCTTTCTTCGATGGTGCAGGCGAACGAGAGCAGTGAAGACTGAAGCTGCTCGATGAAGAGAGAGAGGGAGACGGTGGTGAGTTCCGGTCAAAGCCAAGCAAAGTCGCGATTGTTTTTGGGGTGTTCGAGAGAAGCCGGCCGAGCTTTTGCGGGCTCACCATGGGCCGACCAGGCCAGGCTCGTGGGCGACATTTCGGCCCTTCCCCGACTATTGAACCTTGGGCCGACCCAAATGGAAATGGCCCGGATCGGAATTGAACTGGTTCGGGCCGAAGCCCAAACTTACACAATCCTTATGCCATCGTCGCTTTTCACTCCAATCCCACTTTCCCTCCTCCATTTCTCAAAACAAAGAAAATATCGGTGGCATCATACTACCACGTCAAATGGTGATGTGGCACGCGTTTACCTAGTCAGATCTGATTACAAATTGACTCATCACTGGCTACAAAAATTCCACAAGTTAATGACATCAGCAGCTTTAATAGATGCTTGCAAAATTGAAATGGCCTACTGTTGGGAACCAATAACAATACATACGCAGCGGATTGCATGAAAATAACGAGCTCAAGATCTTACTAAAATTACTAATCAGAGAAGTACATTACATAACGGATGTACATTATTTTCACACATTAAACGTCGTCGATGCAACCCTCGAGAAAGTCTTTCATCCATTTGACGATTGGAGAGTTCGTCGTCGTTTTCACATTCAAAAATAACAACTACCATTTGGTAGTTAATACATGTGGCTAATGGGGCTGTGGTAGCCTACAAAGGTGGACCACAGTTCCCCACACACTCCCATACGTCCCAACATCTCTCACTCAGCCATAATTGGCTATCCATAACTCTCTTTTCATTGTAAGGTTCATATTAATAAATAATCCATGTGATCAGCATACTACAGGAGTTGGTTGCCATACATCTGTTGGGAATATATAGCAGCTCAAGTGAACACATTAATTTAAAGTAAATCCAGTACGCAGTTGTACCCTAGATCAATTGGTCACATTTACATCATGTTTTTCTTGATCTCTTTAAGTATTCTGTATGTATTATATTCACAATCATGATTAAACTCATACATCATACTTGATTGACCTATAAACATAAAGATAGAAAGTGACATCAAAGCAAATTGATCTTTCTCTTCCCTTAAACCTCTCAATCTCAAATCAACTCTCTTTTTTAGAGATGTCTTGTTAGATCGAATCAACTCATGACCATTGCCAACATCCTAAGATAGCAAACCCTAAATAGAAATTTTGAGAATAAGTAAGAGTCGTAAGGAAATTTAATTGGGAAACTCTCATCTTCAAGAATTTCACACGGCTTGAAAGTTGAGATCAAGATTTCTGCCAACTCTCACTAGTCATCTCATACGTATGTAGTATGAAATATATATATGGTATTCTCTCCTTTTGCAAAGAGCATATGTATTTTCACTTAATACCGTACAAATGATAATTCAGACATATTCAATGTCTAACTTAAGTTCACAAATCTACTCTGTTCAATATACCTATCAAAACTCACATCTGATAATAAAAACAAATAAAGAAAATATGGAAGCTACTTCACTTTCAATCATAATAAACATTATAACCTCATCTTAACACTTTGTTAAGGCGACATATATACTTTAAGCTCGAGTTCTCAATATTACTTGGATAATAAACTTAAAATTATCTCATATTGATTTATCACACTATAAATGGAGGTAATTACCCATATGAGTAGGCTAATATTTTTCTATCCGACATACTTTCTCAATATAATGCACTAAACATTAATCTGCATAAATGTCATACAAACTCATAAATATCAATAATGACAACAAATACCATTAATTATGAATTTTGGAAAATATAAATATCTAGTACTCCAACTTCTACGCACTTTTAGTGATTTCAATATAGGGAATTAATTCCTTTGTCAACACATGACCAAGAAAAAACATCTCTAGAAGTTGACTTCGTCATAGGATTACTATCATTCTATAATAGACATGTACTATACGTTCACATCTTTTCACATAACCATGTCTTTTACGTAAAAAATACTTCATAGCTATTTGTTTGGTCTTGTAATTGATCTATTACTACTTGGCTATCACAATTAATCAATAATTAAACTTGCAGTATCATTAGCAAGACCTTATTGATCCAAATATCTCTTAAGTCAAACACACCCTTTTTTGTACTGGTGCTAACAACACCACAAGATCAGCTTCCATCGTGAATAATACTATAGAAATTTTTCTTCTTAACTATCCTTAATCAAGATCAATATAGCCTTCAAGGCACATATCTCTATCTTGATAACTCAATAAAAAAAATCGACAGTGCCCTTCAGATATCTCAAGATTCTCTTTATAGTGGTCAAATGTGCTTGACTTGGGTCAGATTAATATCTACTTACAAAAATCAAGTCTTGTACACATCATAGCATTTATTAAGCTTCCAACAGCACTAAAATATGAAACACTTTCAATTTGTTCATTTGCTTGTGGAGTCGTAGGACACATTTTGTAGCTCAAACTTTCACATTTTGTAATAAAAGTATCTACGAATTCACAGTCTTACATATAAAATCATTCAAGGACTTTACTTATTTAAGTCTCTTGGGAAAGAGATAACGATATCTTTGAACGAACTCCACAAATATATCCAATTTCACCCATATATTTCATTTCAATATTAGTACATAACCAGTTCTCAACTATATTGATAAAACTCTATATTGATCTCTGCAATTAATATACCATCAACATATAATAATAAGATCACAAATTGATCTTTAGATCTTTTAATATACATGCACAGTGATCTTCATCAATCACTATAAAATCATATGCCATTAAAGCAATTGTGTATATATCATTGTCTCAAAGACTGTTTAAGGCTATATATTGATCTCATAAGTCGACACACCTTTTGTTTTTGACGTTCTATGACAAACTCAACGGGTTGTTCCATACAAATTCTTTTCTAGTTCTTTATTAAGAAATACAGTCTTTACATCCGTTTGATGTAATTCATGTTCCATACTAACCACTATTACCAGAATAATGCGAGTTGAGGTAAATTTCATCACATGAGACTTCATAATTAATTTCTTTCTATTGATTATACCATTTCGCCATAAGGCAAGCCTTATATCTTTCAATTGAGCTTCAGTCTTATGCTTTATTTTGAGGACTCACTTGTTTTCAATGGCTTTGCGTCCTTTTAGAAGATCAACCAATTTTGAAACTTTATTTGATTTCATCAACTCTATTTCTCATTTCATTACTTGTATTCATTTTTCTTTATCAGGGCAAGTCAGAGCCTCATTTATATTCCTTGGCTCATCTTTTTCTCATAGAGCGACCATATGGATCAATAATAAAAACTTCCCTTTCAATGTGATAGCATCCACAGGGAAATGCATATATGACTTGTTCGCTATATTAGAGATCGTACACTTAGTACATCATGTTTAATTATACTCCCACTTGATTACCTGTTCACCGTATTAGAGATTGTACCCTTTGTACTTTATGCTTCATTACGCTCTCACTCAAATTAGATAATGATGATATCTTCACATCCAGTGGTTGCAATTGAGAGTAGTTCGAATAAATTCCTTATTTCTCACATTCCTCCCATTTGAATAAGATACTCTAGTAAAATCATTATCACAATCTAAGGTTTCAAACAGAGAACAATCTTTACTTATCTCACCTTTTTTTAAAAATTCATTCACTAAGAATGTAACATCTCATGATTTAAATTCAATTATACCTCTATTTTCTTACTCACCTATAAACTGTGACAACCCGTATCGTGCTTCCATTTAATTTAGATTTTTTGATGTAATTAAAGCAAGCAAAAGAAAACTCATATTTAAACATAAATTATTCATTCATTAGAGTTAACTGGCATAAGACATGTTCATACTAGGCCTTCACCAACTAACATACTACAAACAAACGACCGCAACTACCGCTTAGTCCTCCATCACTTCCTTTAGGTCACTCTCCTCCTCAAGCCCCTCTTTCCTATTTCCACCATTGTCGTCTCAGTCGTTACCTCTTCCATTGTCGCCGTTGTCGATAATCAGGGGCCCTAACACTCCATTACCTTATCTAAAGTTCCAAGCGGTGAATCTAAAGGTGACAATAGGTAAACGTCCCATATTAACAAACAAAATAATCATGTACTTAACAAAAATAGTAGTTGAGTCCCGAAAAATGACATCCTCGTGCTAAGCCCGAATATGAAACGGTGCTCCGTAAAAATAGTGAGGTGGTATATCCATGTCTACGTATCTGAAAATTCAATAAGAATGAGTTACAGCTCCACAAATAAAACATCTAAATATTACAACATATAATTCAAATGCTACCTGATAACAATTTATCTAAGACATGCTTTTTTAATGGATCATGTCAAATAAGACATGATTAATAGTTAACAAAACTTTCTTTCAATTTTGATGATAAAATAAAGTTATTATTATTATTATTATTACAATGACAACTTCCAGGATTCGAACCCTAGTATTTATAAACTTTTTCATTCCCTATACCACGCTAAGATGTTGGCGGTGTCAAATAACATTCTTTCTTTATATCTATTTAACATGGCACATATTTTTATATTCGTTTAATCACATCCAAAAAAATCACGACATATCATCAAACATTCACGGAAATAAAAGTCACATCATATGAAGTATGCTATGTACTCACAAACATGCAGCTAATTCATCTTTAAGTCTTATTTCAATTCACATTCCATAATTTCACTTGCCAAGACCCACAAATTCCTCTTCTACATCTGTGCAATAGAACTACTAAGATTTTCACACTCGGGCATCTCAACTTCTAAAGCTTCCATTATATAGGAAGATGCGTCTCAAATACTAGGGGCTCTATTGGCACTCTAGCCGATGGGAAATTTCAAGTCTTTTAGATCCACTCTCATGCATACATGTTATTATATGATTTCTCACGTAATCAAGTGTAGTGTCGCGTCGTCGTCAGAGCCGTGGCGTCCCAGGCTCGCTACATATATTATCAGCTTTATATCAAAATTTAAAAAAAACGCAGCAAAAGATTAACAAAACACGGCACTTTTATTTACTAAGACCGACAGAGGTCGGATTAGTTTCAAGTATAGCTAGGAAAACATGGAGTATGTCTCAAAAAGTTGCCTAACACCTCTACTCGGTACATTGAAAATCCCAGTCAACATGACCACTAATATTACCAAAAGCTCTCACGAGTCCATACATTAGTCGACCCATGTCACTCCAAAAAACATGGTCGATTAGTACTGTACATGCATCATCTATTTACAGCTGCTATAACTTCTCTCAACTCCTTTAGTCACATAGTCGAAAGGAAGTGGACCAAAAAGTCCTAGATCATCTTCCAAACGACGGTGGACGGCTACCAAACGATGTGGGATTCTCCCACATTTAACTCACCGTTGACCCAAATCATAAAAATGTCCCTAACACATTCTAGTTCAGACACCTCTAGTAAAGGAAAGGAGGAGATCTCCCATGACATACAGACAGTGCTCCGTAAGAGACTGTAGGTAAACTGGCCATATTAATTACATATAAAAATTTCAACAATAAAAGGGTGAGAAAATATCTCAGCAAGTGATATTCTCTAATCCATCAACTAATCTATCCAATGCAAGGAATGAGTATAGCTAATTAAAAAAAATGCTAATATCGCGAGCGCGCGCACTGTGTCTCATCCCACCTCCGAGACTGATCCAGTCACACAGTAGGAACCATCCAGACACAAAGCAAGGTTTCCCATAAACTCTATGGAGCATGAGATAGGGCAGTAAGCCCAATTTCCTTAATCCTCATATATATATATGTGTGTGTGTGTGTGTGTGTGTGTGTCGCTATAACACGAATATAGAGGTGCTCAATGTTTTGATACAACTTGAATCAATATTTAGGACACTATTTAATGTTAGACAAATTAAGCGCTTTCAAGTTGAATACCTCTATAGATACCTAACCTTGATGAGTATTCTCAATTAGTCGTTAAGAATAGGAGTTGTCACACCACACTACGCACTTCATGTAATGACGTTGATCTCTGAATTTCTATTCGAATGTAAATGTTCAAGTCTCTAGGTATGATCCTGCTCCATAAGTTTCTCATTAGCAATCACTTAAACGATCAACGACACGTTTCAGCCGTATTTTATCAACTGTCCTACGAATCTTAGGCTCTTTCTCCACTAAGACTAGTCATAATAAACTTCAAAGACTTTATTATGGTTGACACCTAGATTATGTAACTTTTGGCTAAAGTTAGTGCCAAGGACCACTTCAGCTACCTCCTCTTTCAACTCTGCCGATTTAGCTCTTAACCATCATCCAAAATAACTAGATCTAAAGCATTCGTTCGCTCAACACCCCAAAATCGAAGTCTCCTCATCTTCTCTCTCTCGAACTCGACTTTCTCTCTTCTGTATCTCTCTCCTCTCTCGTCTTCCTCTCCTTTACCACCACTACTTCTAGTCGACATCCAGAATACCACTTCAATAATTATCCCCCAAAACTTATATTAAGCTTAACTTCATCAATTCAGGACTTCCGGTTACATCTCCTCTCAATCGCGTCACACCATAGCAACGTTGTGCGATTAGTCCACCACATTCAACAATGACCCCACATTAACCTCGCAAGCTTTAAAGACCTCGGATAGCTAAAAATTTCTTTTGTACCTCTACGAGCAGACATCCAAACTCTCCCCTCTACCCCACTCAACTCACTAAAACGCATCATGTCCCTTGGTTAAATAGTGGGTGAGTTAGAGAAGATCATTTGCCTTGTCTCTGTTGCTAGCTATTGAGTCCACCGAGAGAAGAGAGTCGCTGATTGATGATGGAGCTGCACGAGTGACCCCCATAATTTCCTTGCGGTGCACAATAGAGGAAGATCCAGTTTTCATGATCGCAAGGAGGAAAACAATCTACTCTTTTCCTCCTTTTCTCAGTTGCTTTCATGGTCAAAAAGAGAATTGTTTATCTCATGAATAGTGCCCTCAAATTGGCCACCCTTCAATGCATGCACAACTTGGGTAGATGCTGTGGGGGAGGAAAAATTTATCAAGTTATGTATTTTTGAGGCCCATAATCTCGTGGACTTCAATTGTCCCAGTTGGCCAAATTTTGAGACACTCTACGGGTCCTTTGTGGAGGGGTCTAAGGAGAAACGATAGGGCCTCAACTCTACATTTCTACGGCCCATAACCGAGCTAGGCTGGGGTCGTTTGCTGGTTAAGGGTTCGGCCCTCCTAAATGGGTTGGGCTAAATTCATGAGGACGAGTCTCTTCCAGGGCCACCACGATTGATTTCAATTGGGCAGTTCTTGTAACAGAGCGGTCAAAATCGCATTCTCGTTATCGTCATCTGACTCGTCAATTCCGTAATAACCTTCATCTTAATTGAACCCAAATCCGTTCGACTCAAGTTAGCTTTCTAATCCATTTCATTTTTTCTGCGAATTATTTAGAGTTATTAAAATGGGCATTACATCTGCTGCAAACAATTCATCCAGGTTATCACTATCACACGCCTATCGTAAGGACATTTCACATATGAACATGAGACATTGTTTATACAAATATTTAACTCAACCCAAAATTGACATCGAGGCATATTTAGG
>JAGVVM010002610.1:0-41509 GCA_019149425.1 Psidium friedrichsthalianum
TCATCCACGGTGGTACTTTGGCAAGGGTTCGACAGGGGTGTCTACATTCACTATCAATTTGAAATCTTTCAAACGTAAGTATGATCACATATGAGACTAATGCAGGATTGCATTTATGACTTGAAATTAATCTTAACACAACTGCTTTCTTTATCCGACCCGTATGCTTTAGGCATTTATACAAATATACATATAGTCGGTCTATATATATGCATATATATAGTATATATATATCTATCTATATATAATGCGTCTCTACTCAGGACCACACTATCACCACCCATGCTCATCCTTTTTAAATAAACACTAGCTCTACCCGTCGTTCCCTTTACTCTTCCTTATCCAGTTCCTCTTCTTTCTTCCCAGCACCTTCCATCACTCTTTAACCCTAAAATTTCACTTTTTTAAACTCTTCTAAACATCCTCTAATATCGTCTTTACTCTACTTTGTTTTTTACTTCCCCTTTTCTTTTTATCACTTAGTTTTTCAATATTTTGATCAAAACCTTCATTATCAATTCATTTTGTTAGGGCAACAAGCATCAAAAATTTCCCAAGCCTCATTGCATTTGTACAATTAAGTCCTAACTTTTTGCCTGGGTCATGACTTTAGTCGGAACAATTTATTTCGTCCTACTAATTTTGGCCGTGGGAAATCGCTAACCGTGGACTCTAGTCGTCTCACTGAAGCGGATCAGGTACGCCGTTCATATACATCTTTTAATTTCTTTTTTTTAATAATTTGAAAAAATATTTTTTTGTTAGGTCGAATGGGTAGATTTTCCTTGATTTCATGGGGGGGGGGGGTCTGGGGGGGGGGGGAGGGGGGGGGGGGGGGGAGGTTTTGTGGGGTTCACTTTGGCTTGCAAAAGGGGTCGCCAGTACTTGTGCTTGTCGATACTATCTTACACTCTCTAAGGATCTGCTTTCTCTTTCTTTCTAATCTCTCATACCATCTAACCCGGGGGCTCGAATCGGCCAAAGTTAAATTAATTAAAATTCAAAAAAATTAATTTTTTTTCCAATCAAATTTTTATTTTCAAACTCATATTCAAACTGTTCATGTCAAGCACCAATTTTTCTTGCTACTACCACTTAAGATATTCTGATTATCCACATCAATGATTTCTGGCCAAAATGGCAGGATGGATTGAATTAGTACAAATGCAAAAAAAACAAATTATGACTATAATGGTCTAATTGAAATGTTTAGGACTAAATTGTACTAATGTAATAGGTTTATGAATTTTTTGGTACTTTTTCCTTTTTTATGCATAGGACAATATTTGGCTCCATGTGCAAGCGATACTATAAATTTTGGACACTTACTCGGGTTTGGTGTGAGTACTTGTAGTTAGTGGCTATGTAGCATCGACAACAGACACATGCGACACGATATGCTGCCTAACAAGACCACATATTCTCAAAAAATAAGGAGTTCGATAACTTTTTATATTATAATATTATATTTTATATACATCATTAATTATCCATGAATATATAAAATTATCGGAGGATGGGGTTTCCTTTTCTTTTTATGTTAGATATTCACGATTAGTTTTTTTTTTTTTGTGTACTAGTTGGGTATATTAATTATGGATTGGCTGGGTATATGACTTAAGTATAAATATTTTTAATAAATTTATATTTTTGACCCCATTTTTTAATGCTTAAAATTGACCCCGTGTGTATGAAAATAGCATGTCGGGATCCTAAACTAGTGTGTTGCTAGTGTGTAGCGCGTCTCGAGCGCTGATGTCAGAGAGTGTCGGACATAACACGTAAGCGTTCAAACAGTGTCGGTGCTACATAGGTTAGTAGGCGCATTTATTGGGTCCTGAATATATTTATCTGAGAAGGGCTTCATCGTCATAAAAAATAATTTTAAAAACACGTGATTACGATGGACCCATTGGACGGATGCAGTTGTATACGTGGACCGAATCCATAAGATGCTACTCAGGACCCGCCTTCGGCCCATCATCATTTCTGTTCTTCACATGGTCCATCACTCGTTCCAAAGAGAAGGAAGAACAACAATAATTCACGCTT
Organism: Psidium friedrichsthalianum; assembly: GCA_019149425.1. NCBI lineage: Eukaryota > Viridiplantae > Streptophyta > Magnoliopsida > Myrtales > Myrtaceae > Psidium > Psidium friedrichsthalianum. Next base: position 2,053 of record JAGVVM010002610.1, read on the forward strand.
TTATATGAATACGACTTCTCCAATAAGTATTGTGAAAAGACATACGTGAAATCGCATGGAACACGACTTCTACAATAAGTATTATGAATTATAAATTGATGGAATGGATAATGAAGCAATCCTTCCATGAAAAAAGAGTTACAACATCTCGTGATATAGCAACACACTCTATCACCAAATAAAAGTTGGCCTCAAATCCCAAGGAGATTGACTAAAATAGAAGGAATCAAATTTGGGACCACCATCGCGAACTACTCTGATGGCGAGGGTCGTTCCCTTGCTATGGATTTGAATGAGTGCCATTATGAAGATTCGTTGCATAATCAAACGAAGTAAAACGTAAAAGTAAAAAAGAAAATCAAGGTACAAGGTTTTTATCTTGATTCACAATTAAATTAGGGTTACGTCTAAGAGGGAATTTCGTTATAATTAGCACATAACACCTCTTATTAAATTCTTCAATTACAAAAGAAAGAGTTAATATATAGTAATAATCATGACTCCCGTGTTTTTCTGTCGATGGAGAGTATGAATCACACCCCAATTGCCATTATCCTCGTCGACAGAGTGAGGATCACAATGAGGTCTTCGCAGATTTAGTCGGCAAGTGGCGAGGCTAGTCAGAGTTGCTTATCTCGCTCGCCCTCGTGCGCTCTCGCGTTACTTTTTCAACAGCGAAGGTGGCAATGAGGGCTAATATGGCTTTGCCTATTCTCGCCAAGGACACCAGCCCCTCGGCGATCCATGGGTGGCGGCAACACCACCTTCGCTTCAACTGCAGCTACATGTCCCCCTCTTCTCCTCTATTTTGATTTCTCTTATTCTTTTTTCTAATTTTTAAATGTTTCTAAACTTTTGAAAATAACTTTTTGTACTTCATTGCTTCGTAAGGTGACCCATCTTTATTATTATTGCAGCCTCTGCATATTCTCTACTCTTGCAAGCATTTTCCCAGGTTTCTTTTACAGTTTTATTTCACCGACATCTTATTTTGCACATTTCAACTACATAAACGCAAGGCCTCAAACATGCTATCCCGAAACCTAAGAACTTGTTTATCCTTATTTCGATCGTCTCTAAGGAAGGAAAACACACAGATTTCTATGCCATGGACCACACGACATCCTCTTCACCCGCTTCTATGTCTAGCCCCAGCGCGTGCCACACCGCGTTTGAACCGTCGACAATGTCGTTCCGGCACGGCGGCTCACCACCGTGTTCGCCATCGCACCCATTCACGGAGTCGCACTCGTCAACCACCTTGGCCATCACGCTCCTCCCGGTCTTCCTAGATCTTATCTTGATCCTGTCCCCGCATCGAGACCCGCCAGCATACCACCCGGTCGACATTGCGACAATTAGCTCCGAGTTCCTATGGAATTTGCCGTCGCACTTCGACGCCCCACTGCCACCGCCTCTGCTGAAGTCGTTGTTTGTCAAGGTCGCTCGAGTGGAAGACGTTACCGGAGGCGAGCAACGGAATTTAGGGTGGGAGCTGCCGTGGCAGTGCAGAGTGCCTGAGGGTCGACATCCTCCATTAAAGGATGACATAGTATTGGGATAATTGTGCGTGCCCACGACGGGATAGTCATGGATTCGACAAGAGCCGTTGCACGGGAGATGGCATGTGAAGGAGACGAAAAGAGAGCGATGCTAATAACAATAGGAGCTAGAAAGAGTGCCACAAAGTGCTTCATTGTTCGGCTTTCGAATTGAATGTTCTGGTTGATTTGGTGAAGGAGAGAAGAAAGATTGGAGGTCCTTATATAGAGTCTCTCGCGCTCCATATTGGCTAAAAGAAAAGTTATTCAATTTGTCTCCTGTTTGTAAAAAAAAAAAAAAAATAAGCAAATAAACTGTACGATTCATTTGGTTGTGTATGTACACACTGCACACGGTGATTGGACCTATGTCCGGCCATTACTGAGGATATTCATATTTTGTCGAAGACATTCAGGGCAAAATACATCATTTTGCTTAAATATTATCGAAGAAACTTAAGAAAGTCTTAGATACTTTTGTCAAAATCGATGAACTCCAGTTTATGGGAATTTTTTTTTATGGGATTCATCAAAGCAAAAGGCCAAGGGCCTCATCAAAACTAACGAAGGACCTTGTTCCTCACTTAGCTGTCGGTTGCATTCGCGGGAGTCTCATCTTGGCCATTTCTTGGGTAGTTTTCATAAGCAACCGACAAAATGACCGTCAAAAAGGAATTTCGATTGAATTATGTGTGTATTCTTATAGACATAGTAATTTTTAACGCCTTATGATTAGAGATTGTGTCTCTTTTGAAATAATTATTATGGCTCGATGAAACCTTTTGTTTCGTAGAAAATGAATAAATCTAAAAATGATTGCTTGTGTCGATTATAAAAATGAATGAATGAGAAATATTTTTATTATTTACGAAAATATTTATATGTAAATTATTGTCGACATTATAAATATCTTTCATTGACTAATCATTTCAAGCAATACAAGCGATTAATTTTCCAAATAATACATTTTTTGTTAAGCAAACCGAGCCTAAGCCTTAATGTTATGATCATAATCTAGCATGAAAGCCCCTTTAGGTTTAAATTTATGACCTTCGATTCTTAATTGCGTCAACTGATTCATGTATTGTATAAAATCGCAAAAAAACCCCACGCTACTTACAAAATATAGGCAAATACAAGTTTTGGGGTGTACTCATTGTTCATAAGATGCTGCCGGCATTTGTTGCTATTTAGAACTCCAAAATAATTAATCTGACCAAACAAGGGTTCGAAACGGACAAAAAAGAAGTTTATGAACAAGTACGATAATGGGCCATATGATTCTAAATTTTTTTAGAATTGTTGGCAGTGTCTCATAAAATTTCACAAAGTTAGTGAAAACTTCGGTGGTATAATCAGTTACTTTCAACAATCGGTGTTGCATGGGTATGAGAACCGCACATTTCGGAAGATAATGTGATTATTATTTACTCTGAATATAATCAAAGTCAATTCCGTTATTCCGAAGCTATAAGTTTGATGATTAAGCTTCCTTTTTCAATTCAAAGTCAATTCCGCTATTTAGAAAGATTGTTTGGTAGGAAGGTCTCTCAATTCATTACTCTACTATGCTCCCAACAGCTGATTCAAAGGATGTGCCTTCTTGAACAAGAACCATGACATGAGATCCTCCTTACTATATGTCAATTTCTTCAGTCTTGAGCCTTCCACCATTTCTCTAAGAACCTATTTATTTGCCCAATCCTTTTCCTGAATCCCCTATTCCTTTGAGTTAGGCTCTCGATTAGCCTCTTCTATTTAATGAGGCAAATTGCCTTCATTTCCCTTCTATTCCCAGAAGCTGATTCAATAGGAGCCATGTTCTTCCTTTATTGATTCAAGACCTTCTTGCTAATCGCCCTTATCCCGCAAAGAGCCCAGGCTCTACCTCGACGTGCCAAAGCCTACTCGATAGGTATTCTTTTCATAATTAGCATATGTACCTAGAATTATCAATTAAAATAAAGATTGCAGGGAAGAAAAGAAAACATAGATGGGGCAAGATCAATCGAAGGAAATTTGTTTTCTTATTTTAGCATTCTTATGACCCAAAGTAGCAATAAATTTCCTCTCAAACTTTACGCAAGATGCTACTGACGTTTACACATGCGATACAATCCTTTTTGTTTGACCACGGCGGAGCTGTTCTCGCACATTAGCTTCTTCTTTGAACTGCATTACGGAGAAGAGCATTAGTTTTACTTGAAATTAGACGAAATTGCTGTGAAAAACGAGCCATCGAACGCAATAATAAATCGAACGAGGAGACTAATCGGGTTCCTCATTTACATGATTTAATCTGTGAAATGTGCTCCAGGGAAAGAGCAGAGCATGATTTTAGTACAGATCAGTCAATGCAAATGGGTGGAGATTAGAACCGCACTCGAGTCACTTAAACTCTTTCGATACTTCCTAACCCCCAATTACACTAGCTAACTCAGACAGTATTTAGCATTTATAATGTCTCATGAAACAATCTCTTAGGGTCCATTTCGTATATTCAAATAATAAATCACAAATTTATCTATCAGCTTAAATTTTTAATACAATTGTTAGTGATTTCACAAAATCTCATTTATACAAAAAGCATATAAACCAGTAAACAAGCAATAGGCAACTCTCCCTAGCAATAGATAGTTTCAATGGTTTGGGCCGGTGCAAACCACCATGAGATGATGAAAATGGTGAATACTCATGGGGGGACAAACATGTACTTTATAAGCGAATGAGTCCATACTCTGCTGCATCGAGTATGCATATAACACGAGAGAGACAATGCATAGAAAATTACAACGCTTCTTTGAATTGGGCTCGTTGACGAAGTCCATTTATTTATTGCAAATTGAGAAAGCTCGACTAACTTCGAGAATCATTGGGGTTGAAACGCAAGAAATATTGCGTTTTTCTATTATGTATTGAAAAGCCATTCGCTTAATTTATCTTGTTATCGATTTTGTAGATACTTTTGTAACCGGCGGCTACTTAAAAAGAAATCGGTCGCAACCTTTCCCACATAGTCCTGAGATGCACTAAAGATATTTCATCCAATTAATGGGCGATAAAAATTATCATCGTATCAATAGCAAAATAAAGAAATTCACATGAATAACACTGATTGGTGTGAGTAAAACCAATACATCATGCTCCACAAAAAATAATCCAGAAATTTCCGTAAACTTAGAAAAAAGAGTAAAACGACAACAGCCTTTTTCATGCCTTAATCCCAATTTTCAACTTCATATGATTATTATTCTATTGGCCACTCACGATGCTTTGGGGCATTTGATTGAAACTCAGTTGGGCTCACTTTACTTCTCTTGTTTAGTCGAAGGCAAATTCATTTCTTGTTCCTTAAGAAGTAATCAAGCACATACAGCATATAATTCAGGAGTGATGGGCCCCCGTGGGAAAACATCAATGATGGTGGGCTGGAGGCGGGTCCAAAGTAGCACTTTATGGATTTGGTCCATCTTCATCGCATATTTTCATTAAAAAAAAAAATTTTTTTAATCGCGATGAAGCCTTTCTCAGATGAGGATACGCCGGATCCATAAAATGCTCTGCTAAACTCACGGGACTCGAACTAAACCCGACTGAGTGACCGAATGCAGGATCGTTTGCACTCGACGGCACGTGGAGTCAAACACTGTTCTACGCCTAAAAATGATATTTGATAAGGAATGTTTTGATCAAAGTATTGACTAAAATTAATATAAAGAAAAGTGCTATATCGAAACTGTATGCACTTAATCTAGTTATTTAAAAAGGAAAAAATAACCAAAAAAATCCTAAAACTATTGCACTTTTGGCAATTCAGTCTTAAACTTTGTGATTGTATCAATTAAATCTTAAACATTTTTACGTTTTGCCAATTGAGTCCATCCAGTCATTTTTGGCCGAAAATCACTAAAATGGATGCTTGCGGTCCTCTGTGGCTCAATCGACACTACATGGACATTTTTAATAATATTCTAATATTTTTAAAATTTTATGATTTTTTCTCTCTTTTTTCGCCTTTTCCTTACCTTTTTTTTTTTTTGTTTTATAATGAGGGCCGACGATAATTGTTGGCTCTGGGTGAGGGTTGCGACACCCTCACCAACCATTGGGTGAAGGCTCGTGTCATGGCTCTCTCTGCGGCCAAGCCAAGGCTTGGCAGCCCTCACCATCCAAAGTGAGGGTGCCTAAGCCATCTCCTTGGCAAAATGAGGGTCACAAAGCCCTCACCTGGGTCTAGCCAAGCCCTTACTATCCTAAATCCGGTGAGGGCTTGTGTGCCCTCACTTTGGTCAGAGAGGACATCACAACCCTCACCCAAAAACAAAAGAAAAAGGTAAGGAAAAGGGAAAATAATAAAGTTTTCAGAAGATATTTAAATATTATTAAAAAAAGTGTTCACGTCAATGCCATAGAACAACCCGTGTTAACATCAGCGATTTTAAGGCCAAAATTGATTGGATAGAGTTAACCGGCAAAACGTGAATATGTTTAAGACGCAATTAGCATAATTAAATTGTTTCAAACAAAATCGACAAACGTGCAAGAAGTTTATAACTTTTTAGGTAGTTTTTCATTTAAAAAGTGACGAGATACACTTCCTCATTAATAGCTCTCGTGGTTCCTTTTATGCTAGCATAACAGTCATTGTTACTATTGAAAGCAACGATGATATGTGGACCACCAATTGTGATGGAGAGAAAGGTAATATTTTATCATCACGCTAGCATAACACCGGTTGCGTTTTCTATCTAGTACATACTACATTTTGTGGACTACATCTCACCGTTACTTGTAATAATAACGATGATTGTTTCTTAAGCATTTGCTTTTAACATATAGTAGGAGTGGATAAGAAACATTGTCGGGCATCGGTCTAATCTTTTTCTTCACACAAGCTCGATCCAACACCCTATTTACATAAATGCCTAAGTATACATGTGGTGATCCCATAAGCATTTGTGTAAAGAAAAATTCAAAAAAATTGTCCAAAAATTCATAATTCTATTGCACTTTGCCAATTCAATCCTAAACCTTTTAATTTTGCTACTTAAGTCCAAAATATTTTGACATTTTGTCAATTTAGTCCGTTCGATCAATTTTGCCGAAATCACTGATGTGAACGCCAGCCGTCATATATGGCACGGCCAACACTATCTTGGAGAATTTTAATAATATTCTAATATATTTTTAATTTTCTAATTTTCTCATTTCTTTGTTACTTTTCTGAATTGGGGTTGGCGAGGTCACCAGTTGACTATCATGGGCCACGGTTGTAAAAAATAAAAAGAAAAGGAAAAAAAAAAAAAAAAGAAAAAAAATTTGATAAAAATTGATCACGTCAACATCGATCACGCCACATACAACTGTCGGAGTCCATGTCGGCGATTTTTGGGCATAATTGGCCGAAGGGACTTAATTGGTGAAATGTAAAAAAGATTTAGGACTCAATTGGTAAAATTAAAAAAATTTAAGACTAAATTGATAAATGTGCAAAATTGTCACCATGCCAGAGTACCTCCGTACGAATATAGTAACGCTACGAAATTCTTTTCTTTCACGCATCAAATCTAGACATTAAATTCAACCTCCTCCTTGAGGTCTTCTCTTCCCACAAGACAATTCATCCTTTTGCTATGAGTTAATCCCGTGAGATTACGCAATTATGAAGTGGTTGGCTAAATTTTCCAGCATGAAGACTTCTTTCACAGTTAATTTTAGTACGGTCTCAGCGTTCACCGTCCTTTTGTTTAAGGTTCACCTCCCCTTGAGGTCTTCTCTTCCCACGAGACAATTCATCTCTTGCCATGAGTTCATCCCCGTGAGTTACGCAATTACGAAGTGGTTGGCTAATTTTCCACCATGAAGACTTCTTTTCACATTCAAATTCAGTATAGTCTCAGCGTTCACTATCCTTTTGTTTAAGGTTCTATGGAGGGGTGAGCATGGTTCCAGGGTAGAACCTGGAACCTGAAGAACCGGACCGATGAAACCGATCGGTTCTAGGTTCCAAGGTATGGAGGGTAGATTTCAGGTTCCAAAAAATTAGCGAACATGTTCTGACGGGTAGATTTCAGGTTCTAGGTAGATGGAACCTGGAACCGGAACCTGGACCCTGGAGCAAGTTTTTATATTTTTTCTTGGTAATGTCTTTGCGTAATCCTGCGGTATTCCATAATATCCAATGCTGAGTGTGTAATCCGAAATCACTTTATCATTAAAACTTTTATTTTGTTAATATTTCATATTTTTCGTCTCTAAATATGAGTTGTGGTCAGTGAATTTTAACAGTAGGTGATGGTCATTAAATATGATTATTCACTGTAATCGTTCAACTAAAAATACACGTGGAACCTGGGTGGAACCTGGAACCGACCATGGAACCTGTGACAGGGTAGGTTCTAGGTTCCAAGATATGTAGGGTAGGTTTCAGGTTCCACAAAATGAAGAACCAGTATAGACGGGTAGGTTTCAGGTTCCAGGTAGAACCTGTATGGAACCTGAAACCGCTCATCCCTAGTTCTATGTGACAATTTCTTTTTTCTAGTTTAAGCCCGGTTCTCAAATTAATTCATCGAATTGCTCGTATCATTTGCATTTCAATCGACTTTTACGTTTCAGTGATAAAACCTTTCGCTTCTTCTCCACGAGTTCTTGCCGTGCAACGTCACGTGCAGATGAAATATCTTATCGTGTGTGGCACGATAAACAATTTTCACAAGTAGACCTAATAAAATATCCAAATATTTCACACGACTATCAAAGAAATTAATCTTGTTCAATTAATTTGAACAGAAGAAATTAGTGAAATCCACTTTGAGTGGGTGAACAATGAATATGCTGCAGTTATAATCAAAAGCATGATTACGAGGGAAAATTGTCAAAAAAAAGAAGTCTTAAAACTATTTATTTGTGCTAATTCAGTCCTAAACTTTTTAATTTAATCAATTTAGTCTCAAAATTTTTTTATGATTTGTTATTTTAGTCCTTTCAGCTTTTTTTTTTAAATCTTTGACATGCACATTGGCAATGCCGTGTAGGATTTTTTTTGGGGAGAGGGGGGGCCGATTGCGCCTTTTAGGATAGCTGGCACTGAAATTTGTATAATAGGTATTATTAACAAGGATCATCTTTATGAGACTACCATATTTAGTGGCGGGACTAAAATAAATATTCCTTTAGACTCCGTTTATTTCATGGAAAAAGTTTTTTTGGAAAACATTTTCCCCAATTTCTGGTGTTTGGAGAGGGGAAAATATGTGGTCATGGAAAATATTTTCTGGTCAACGGAAAATTTCCTTCTAAAAGTGAGGAAAATGATTTCCACTTCTCGAGGAAAATGATTTCCTTTTTTGAGAAGTGGAAATCATTTTCCTCATCTCTTTCACACTTATTTTATTTATATTTTTTTTTTTACTTTTTTTCATTATTTATTTATTTTGTAAAAATTCGAAAATCTTATATTTTAGATTTTAGATTTTATTTTTATTTTTTTATTTTTTATTGTTTTCTTTTTTCCTTTTTCTTTTCTCCTTCTACCTCCTTCCTCCACACCGCCACTCTTTCTTCCTTCGATCGTTGCTCCGTCCTCCTTCCTTCGGCTGCCCTGGGATGACCATGACTTGACCCGGCAATCTCAAGCTAGCCCAAGGCTAGCAAGTTGCAAGCTTGCCAGATCCAGGTGACCTCAACCTCAACCATGGCCGACAAGCTTGGGGCTTGCCAAATCGACGACTTTCCAGTTCAGCTGAGGCTAGTGAGGCTTAGACCGCCACTCCTTCTTCCTCCAGCTGCCCTGCAATGGCCATGAATTGAATAGGCCTGGGATCTTAGGCTTACCCGAGGCTAGTGAGCCACAAGCTCGCCAAATCCATGCAAACTCAAGCTCACCAGATCGGCAAGCTTCGAACTTGGTCGAAGCCAACGAGGTGAGAGTTCACCTAGATCTGATAAGCCTCGAGCTCACCTGGATCTAGCGAGCCCGAGATTGCGGGGCCGAGTCATGGCCATGGCAAGGCGGCCGAAGGAAGAAAGAGCGGCGGTGTGGAGAAAGGAGGAAAAAAAAAGAAGAACAGAAAAAATTTAAAAAGAACAGGAGATAAAAATAAATAATTAAAAGATAAAATAAAACATTATTAAAAGAAGTTCATGCAGGAATCTGATTTTCATACCAAACGATGGAAAATATTTTTCGAGTTTTTTTTTATAGTTTAACCCAACACCAAAAAATATTATCATTATCCTGGAAAAGAACTTTTCAAAAAATATTTTTCGAAAGTGTCGCATTTTTCGCGAAACAAATTAAGCCTTAATGTAATTATAAAGTTTCATAACACTCATGTATATACAAATAGATTCGTGTTTAAATAACTATGCGTTGCGACAAAAGCTTCATGGAAAATTAGTCTGCAAAATTACGAGAAAAGCTACCCAAATAAGTATGCATGAAGATATATAATCATTTGCCTTCAAAATAATAGATACATCGATATGGCGATCTTCCACATAGGACTGTCGCCGATGACTGGACCGCAACGTTAACCATTCCTAGTGAAAATTGACAATAACGACTACATTTAAATTTTGCGTAAAGATTTAGAAATAAATTAGCGAAATTGAAAAGTTTACGATTGAGTTGATATCCTTACAATAGGTTTATGATTGATTGAGTAATTTTTTTAGATATTTAGTAAACGCCTGTGATACATAATAACACCCAAATTAATATGTAGCAAGATTTCTCTTTTTGTTCATCGAATTTAATCACGAAATTCAACACGAAGCCGTGGTCTTTCGAGCTGCGCAAACTTAGGTACAATTTAGTCAGAAACACATAACTATCCCCACATGGTCTTCCCTTCCCACAAACTGAGGTGTGGATCAAGTTGAGTTGATCCCCAAAAGCATTTGTGAAGACTTCTTTTACACTCAATCTCGGTGAATCCCCAGCGTTCACCATCCGTAAGAAATTATTAAAGCTTAGGGCTGAATTTCCGGCCAATTATGCCCATTTTATCTTCTAGGACGCACATGAGAACCATTCTGTTCCAGAAATTATTTCTGAAATAGAAATAGATTTTTCTATTTCTGCCAAACACGAAAATTTTTTGTTTCTGGTTTTAGGCCAAAATCTATTTCTGAAACAGATTTTTGTTTCAGAAATAAAAAAAATATATTTACGTTACCAAACGAGTTTCTGTTCCAAATCTATTTTTGAAATAGGTTTAGAACAGAAAAATAAAAATAAAAACATTGTCATGCGTGCTCTAGGGGTTCTCTGCAACGATTCCTTTTTGGGAATTTAAAGTTGGTTTCCAATTAATCAAATTGCACGTGGCTTTTGCATTCAAATCGGTTCTTATATTTAAATTCTCAAATCTCCCGCTTCTTCTCCACGTGTCATTGTGGTGTGATGTGATGTGCGTACGAAATATCCTCTCGTGCGTGGCGCGATTTATGAGTTTGACTAATGAATAAACGAGAAATTCAAATATTTTACATCAAAGAAATTGTTCTTGCTAGTGACGTCCGTTCTGGGCGGGCGGAGAACGAATACGCTGTAGTTGGGCAAGTCTCTAAGCGCGTTTAAGTTATATTCAGTAGTCATGATTATGACGATATTACCCTTTTCAACAAAATGAAATAGCATTATGTAGGAAAATTCATTCTACATCTAAAGTGGTGAATTCAAACCAACTAAACGGTACATAAAATGTGCAACAAACGGGATGCACTAAATTCTTGATTGATGGATCGATGGATTGACCGATCGAGTCAAACTGAAATATGATCTCGACCAATCGAGTCAAATCTAATTATTTTAGGGGAAAGTATTAAAAAAAGTCATAAACTTATTACATTTGTGTCAATTCAATCATAATTTTTTTTTAATATCAATTCAGTCCTAAACCTTTTGCATTAGCACCAATTCAAAAGTTCAAGGACTTAATTGGTATAAAAAAAAGGTTTATGACTAAATTGGATTTTCTACTTTTCCCATTACTTTTTGTACTAAACTCTCATTAAAACTTTAGATAAGTGTGAAGATAGTGACACAAATACAAATTGTTTTAGGACTAAATTGGCACCAATGCAAAATGTTTATAAGTGAATTGGCATCAATAAAAGGTTTATGGCTAAATTAGCACCAATTCAAAAGTTTTAAGACTTAATTGGTATAAAAAAAGGTTTATGACTAAATTGAATTTTTCACTTTCCCATTACTTTTTGTACTAAACTCTCATCAAAACTTTAGGTAAGTGTGAAGATGGTGACTCGCATGGTGACGGGGGCACGACATGCTGGTCCAAATCTTTCGTTCTTAAATTAAGGTTTTTCTAAAGCTTGAAATTTTGCTCTGTGACTCGCGAGTCTTCTACAAAGCAGCTTTTTCTACGCTATTGACATTTGCCATTACGCAGTGACGGAGTAATAGAGAAGCTTAATGAAGCAAAACAAATACTCTCTTTTGGAATTTCATTCCCCAAAAAAATATAACAAATTTATACAGGATCTATCCAATCACTTCTAATTTAAGGCTCCATTTATTTCATAAAAAATAAATAATTTGAAAAATATTTTTTAAAAATTGATCGCCGTTCTTTTATTTTTGCAAGCGATATAAGTGATCAGTTTCTAAAAAATATTTTTTTCATATTTTTATCATTCACGAAAATATTTTGACATGAAATTATTTTTGGATAATAAAAATATTTTTCATTAGCTAGTTATATGAGCATCGATGTCCGAAGAAACGATGCTAGTTTTGGCCCCCGCAAATCACGAATAGATATAACAAAACAAGAAATTTTCAGCTGTAAATTTCCTTCACGGGATTCAGGTTTAGGCAAGTCTCTTCAACGTCCCTTGATGTGTATCGTCCTCAAGTGTTTCCAAAATATTTTGTACAAGAGGAGGCAAAACAAACACAATTCACGGCTGGGACTCTGCATTTATTTGGAGAAAAAATTCATAATAAAGGAAAATACTTTTGGGAAAATCATTTTTCAAAAAAATGATTATTTTGTTTTGTTTGGTGATACTCGACCAAAAATGTTTTATGGAGTTTGGATCTCATTTAGAAAATAATTTTCAATCTCATGACTTTAACTCAACTAAAAGAAAATTCAATTTTTAAAATTTATTTTATTTTATTTTTCATTCTTGCTCCGCTAGTCGTCAGGCCTTGACAACTAGCCACACGAAGTTGAGCCTCACCAAGGGCACAGCTTGAGCTCACCCAAGGCTCGCAAGCTCGAGCTCTGCTGTGATTTGGTGAGCCTAAGCCTTGCCAATTAGGGGTGATCGATTCCCAGGCGCTCTAATCATTGGACCGGTCATATTTTTTTTGTGATCTGTGGTTAAACTTTTCTAGTTAATGACATATTCACTGGACCACCTCTCATTAATTACATTGTATTGTCGTTGAACATAAAAGTCATAATAAGAATCCTAAGCATATTAGGTTTAGGTTTACTTATAGTATTTCTTTATAAAAAAATTATTATTCGGTCCAATCCAATCGATCCTATTGCCCATGGAACTGGGAATCGAATTGGCCGTAACTAGTTCCAATTTAATGAAATCGGGAACCGGATCGGCCTAAAAGGTTCGAGCAACCCTCAATTCGGTCAATCCATTCTATTCAGCCATATCATCGGCCTCGAGCGAGCTCGAGCTTGCTAGATATGGTGAGACTTGACCTCGTGTGGTCATTCACTAGCCATTGTCAAGGCCAGACGATCGGCCGAGCAAGAAGGAAAAAAATACAACAAATAAAATAATAAAATTTGACATTAAAAAATTCAAGATGAGTAATTCATTTTCATTTCTTTAGATTTACGAATTCATTTTCCTAATTTTATGCATGAATTTTTCATTGACTAAATAATTTTCGGCAAACCAAATGGGCGAAAGTCCTTAAGTATAATTCTTGGAAAGCCCTTTTATTACTAAAAAAGTCCTAAACCAATTACAATTGTGCCACTTTAGTTCAATTTTTTTTGTCAATTAAGTCCTAAACCTTTTTGTATTTGTATCAATTTAGTTTGTCCAATCAATTTTGACCGAAAATCGTTGATGTGGCATGGTCAGCACTAATATGAATAACTTTTTTTTATAATATTTTGATATTTTTATTCTTGTATTTTTTTTTTGTTATATTTTTTTAGCTTTCTCTTTCTTTCTTTTTTCTTTTTTCTTCCCAACCCTGGTGGAGGAAGTAAAAAGGGAAGGGAAGAGAAAAGAAAAGAAAAATACATAAAAAAAAAGAAGAAAAAAAGAAAAAATTTGAAATATCAATGAAAATTATCCATGTGATCGCACCATATCAGTGACTTTCAGTCAAAATTAGTCGGATAGACTGAATTGGTACAGATGCAAAAGATTTAGGATTCGATTGAAAAAAAATAAGGTTTAAAACTAAATCGATATAATTATAATAGGCTTAGAACTCTTTTGATAATTTTCTGTGAACCGAGCCACCCTACATTTACATTTTCCGTACGGTTGAAACCTACATTTTCCGTACGATTTGGAAAAAAAAAAAAACGTGTGGAGTTCTTGGCATTTTTATGTAGCGGGACGTGGAAGGGGATCTCCTTTTCTTCGTCTGACGCAACATTGACTTTCTCAAAGTCCTTCCTTTGACTTTGGTCGCTTGTTGAGCACACCATTTGATCCAAGAGTTCCAGCGAGTCTCATCTTTGGCCTATTTACACGTGCCAACCTGTTTCTTTTGGGCAAGAAATCAGGGAACTTTTCCTAGTCTTTACTGCTGATTCATAAATGACCCGCGCTGCCCTGTGCCATATCATATGTTAGATTTCATGTCCACATAAGGTTCTAACGAGGAAATTGAAATAGAGTTTAAGAATCTTGAGACGTGAAGCCGGGTCGATCTTGTTTGCCAACCAACTTTAACTATAGACTCTCTAGTTTCTATTGGATCGTTTGGTTCTCCAAGTCATAACTCTCTCAGAATCAAATTGCTTCACGCTTCTATAACTCGGCAGATGATTCGGTGAATGTGATAAACATATAAAGTTGAATCTGCACCGTTAAATTTGACGTGATTCACGTAGAATCGACCAAAATTTAATGGAACCCGTTTCATCATTATTCGTATTTTACATGAATCTCCGTAAGATAATTGAGCCAAGAAATGACAAGAAAGAAACGGGTTCCATTAAATTTGAATGACAAGAACATTCGTATCAAGTTGCCCCTGAAGTCGTCACTAGATACGTTACACGTTGGTGACCAGATGGACTCGTCCCCAGTACGTTCAAGAAGAAGCAACCTCGAACGCCTTCTCTTTTTCTCCCTTTCAATAGTCTTCACGGTGACGAAATCTTGACCGGCAATTTCAACCGTCTCCTGCGCTCGTCCATGCATTCAGACTTCCAAGTCCTCTCGACGTCGTATCTTCAAGCACTCCCTTCCCAAGGCGAAATTCCCTAAAAAAAAAAAACCCCCAATTTTACGATCTATCTCAATTTTACCCCAAACTTTTTTTGGCTTAGAGAAAATCCCCAACTTTAGGTCCAATCTTAAATTTGTCCCGAACTTTTTTTTTTTGTCTCAAAAAAAGTTGCAAACTTTAAGTCCAGTCCTAAATTTCATTTTTTTCTTGTCTAGGAGAAAAATCGCAAATTTTACTTTAATATCAAATCTATCCTCGTTAGCTCTTTGTCCAAAAATCACTGTTAGTCGTCCATAATTTATATATCCTAGAACTGTTTCATTTTTCAGAGTTTCAATAATTTATATTGGGATGTATTTATTATCCATGTGAAAATGCCTCGTCGGTCCGTACTTATCGTTCCATTAGTTTGCTGATGTGGAATTTTTATGGAAGTGAAAATGCCACGTCAAGTTGGGACTAGATCACGGGGTAAATTTGAGAATAGATTGAAAATTTGTATGTTTTAGACAAAAAAAAAATTAGAGGCAGTTTTGGGACTGGGCATAAAGTTTAGGTTTTTTTCTGAGATAAAAAAAGTTCGGGACAGATTTAAGATTGGACCTAAACTCGATGATTTTTTCTGAGACAAAAAAAAAAAGTCGATGTAGAATTCGGATTGACCTAAAGACGATTTTTTTTTTTTGGGAGAAATCGGCCCCTTACACTGTAACAAGTTTTCCATTTCGCTTGAGTCCTATATAAAGAAGCATCTCTCCCGCATCACAGGACACGCAGCATTACAAAAAGAATAGAAAAGATGAAGCTTTTGGTGACCCAAATCTTGCTTTGCACTCTCTCCCTCGTTCTTGCTCTTCATGTTGGTCTCGCAGCATCAGAAGAAGTTGGTGGGTGTCGGCCTGCAAAAGCGGACGGAAACTTACTTAGGCTTCAACTCTTGCCCAGTTTTAATGACTTGTGTAGCGTAATGCGGATTTTAGTTACATTTGGTCTCTTTGATGTTTGCAGAGGACGAGAGCCAATTCAATTACGATGCGGAGAGTGACAGAGGTCCGGCTCGGTGGGGAGAGATCAGGAGTGAATGGGGGATGTGCAGGAACGGATCGATGCAGTCGCCGATCGACCTCTCCAGCGAGAGGGTTCAAGTGGTAGCCCATTTGGGAAGACTGAAGAGGAGCTATGAAGCCTCCAATGCCACGCTTAAGAACAGGGGACATGACATCACGGTAGGACTAGGCTCACTGTCACCAAGTCCATTTCTGTTTTGACTTTGATCAAAGAACAGGAAAGGCTTCGATGCCTTTTTTGATCTGTAACCATAAATGTTAATGTTATGATGACATTCTTCAAAAGACAAGTGTCATGGATGGGACCATGATGAGAATGGTTTGCTCTGTGAGTTTGTGCAGTTGAGGTGGGAAGGAGGTGCAGGATCCATTTATGTGAACGGAACCCAGTATTTGCTGAAGCAATGCCATTGGCACTCGCCCTCCGAGCATGCCGTTAATGGCAAAAGGTGGTCTCTTCCTTTTTTTTTATCCACTAATTGGCTACTATTCCTTTACAAAGATCAAAGACACCCACGATCGCATAACTGAGAAAGTTCAAACTTCTTTCTTACTAACTCAATTCACAGGTTCGATCTTGAGCTGCATATGGTTCACGAAAGCCCCAAAGGCGAAGTTGCTGTGGTAGGAGCCATGTACAAGTTGGCCAACCCGATACTTTCCTGTCATTGGTAGGCTCGGGATATTGTTGTTGTCGAATTCAGTACTTAGTTTCACGTTCAAAACATAAATCTAACTCTTACCATAATCTCTTAATATGTAGATGACGGATCATATAGAACGGATCGCTGGTACCCATGAAGTCCAGAGAGCCATCGGTATAGTGAACCCGAACCGCATAAAGATTGGATCCAGAAAGTACTACAGATACGTGGGCTCTCTTACGGTGCCTCCCTGCACTCAAAATGTTCTCTGGACCATTGTTCAAAAGGTTTGCAGTTTCGTTTTCTTTTACCTGAGATTTGGGTTCTTGGGATGGAAATATTTATACATGTGTGTCATCAGGTCAGAACTGTTTCAAGAGAGCAAGTGAAGTTACTGCGTGAAGCTGTTCGAGATGTGAGTTTTTTCTGTCTTTAGCTATCTTTCCAAATGTAAGCAACGAGGTTGGATTATTATGGAAGCAAGGATTTATTTATCGCTTTTGCAGGACTCTGAATTCAACGCCAGGCCATTGCAACCCATGAACAGGCGACCAGTGCAGCTATTTAGTCCAACCGACAGCGAGTTAGAAGCGAGAATCCATGATTTCGCTGTTGACGCCGTCATTAGTGCACGACGCAGAGCTTTCGGTGATAGTATGATGTAATTGATCGAGTATAAATAGTTGCAGAAGTTGGTTAAAGGGACTTATGTATTAGAGAGACCGGTGATCTTGTTCCCCTAGTGTATGCTCATCGGTTTCCGTTTATCATTACCTGCAGTTGCCATGATCCGGATTATTTCTCTGACTTCATGACAGTTAATACGCTCTTGAGATAAGAAAAGAACCTGCAGGCTTATACTGCAATGATGGAGCGAGAAAGAGTTAATCCAGGATTAAAATTTGTAGCATACTAAGAAGATCTACACTGAATCGCCGGTCATGTGTTTCTCACGATTACAGGGTAATCTCAATAGTTCCGATCGTAATACGACATAAACGATTTAACTTCTACAAGGCGGATTTAGTCAAATAACCTGAACATCTACATAACCTTAAATAGACAGAACAGTGCAAGTACTTGAATCAAACATCAATTGAATCGTGAGGAAAGAAAAACAAATAAAAATCAAAAAAAAGTAAAAGGCTTTGCAAAATACTTTGCATCGAATGATGAAGCTGCCCCCTATTGTCATGCTCGCAGAAACTATGAGTTTCTTTCCAGCGAGATTATGACATTAATGTAGATATTCCAGAATTTGAAAGACTCCATGGTTAGAAGATGTAGGTAGTTCAGCCCCGTGGTACTAGAGTTGACTAGCAAGCGACACCCTAATAGCTCCGAGGTAAAGCGATTGGTGCGTACTTAACCATTAGTGGTTGGTTCAAATCCTGATTTGGAATTATTCTTCACCAGAGGTGACTTCAGGACCTAGATCCTTATCTCTTGAACTCGTTCTGGTGGCTAGTTGAATGGCACTGGCTTCTCATCTAGTCTAGATCGATTCCTAAGACTTCTTCTCTATAAGGTGATTTGGCCCATTTAAGCCTCAAAGAGACTTGAAGGGAAGAACATCCAATTGATTTCAACACAGACATAAGAGCCACGCTAAATCGAGGGTACTAAATCATTTTCAACAGCAAAGCCACTTCAAATCTTCATTTTTGAGAGGGATGATCAACTCCGCAAATATAGATCGAAACTTGAAACCTTATATAGGTATGAAATTTCGAAAGCACAACAATTGAAATGGGTAAACATCAGAAAACTACTACTGCGTTTCATGAAGAAAAGAACTTGATCGCGGATATGGTGCTTAACTGCTTAACCTTAGTCAAGTCTCCATAATTGTTCTTTATCTCCCAATTGACAATTTATACAGCACTTACAGTTAAAGTTACTAATGTATCGTGTAAATGTGACTTATTGTACACCTGGACTTTAAGATTGGAAAGTGCACGCCGTCTACGATCAGACCATCCTCGCAAGCACTTTCATCACATCGTCCATGGACGGCCTATGCAAGGGGTCATCTTCGACACAAGCCTTGCCAAACTGCTAAGCACAAGGCCTCAGGGAGCGAATAATCGTCCTTCAGGCATGGATCCATGAAGCCCCTCAGTTGCTCAAAACAGCCGCCTTCGTTCCCTCCCCCTGCCAAAAACCTGATGGACTCCTTGAACTCTTTGCCATCGATGTCCTCTAGACCCGAAATCAGTTCTAGCAAGATCACTCCAAAAGCAAAAACGTCCACTTTCTCAGAGACTGATCCATTTAGCATGTGCTCCGTGCGATCCATCTGTTGAAACTGATCGAAGTGCTGTGGTCATTTCCTTTTGAGGAGGCAATAGGAGTCGTTGGGGCGATGTTCCCTAGCTTTGCTCTCCAGTTGGACATGATGAAAATGTTCCTACTATTCACATTCATGTGAAGATAAGAAGGAAATATGCAGTGATGTAGATAATGAAGCCCTGTGGCAACATCAAAAGCGATTTGGGTCCGGCAGTGCCAGTGGAGAGTATTTCCCAGCCGAGACAAGCAGTCCCTTAAGCTTCCATTGCTCAAGTACTCAAAGATTAGGTATGACTGAGAATCATCACTTGTTTCGTCATAACAAACGCCAAGCAAAGTCAAGATATTGATGTGATTGATCTTGGAGTGCACGTCGATGACCCGACGTGTCTCTTTGACGTTGCTTCCTTTGATCATCACTTCGGCAGTATCAATCAACCCTTGTAGACTAATCTGTCTATCCTGATGTCTTCACTAAAATTCCTGGTTGCCTTCCTGAGCTCCTCGATGCTGTATCGTTCAATGAGTATTTGATCCCAACGAGAAGATCTGGGACAAACAGGATGTCCTGGAGCTTCTACCCGTTTGGGCGACCTTGGAGAGCTTAGCGTGGACAAATACGAGAACTGCGAGCTTCTTGTGTTGAAAGACTGCAATTTCTGGCCTTTCCATCTCTTCAAGGCTTTTCAAGTACAGACCACAAGCAATCAACGCTACAAGTACTAATGACAGGCAAACCACGGATACTGCAATGTACAAGTTCCTGAGTTGCTCACTATCAATTGCCTTCTCCACGGGAACCGTAGGAAGAAAACCTGGAGAGGGAGGAGGCGAATATGGTAATGTGGCAGTGAGAGACGGTTCTTTTGTTAAAGGGACAACAATCGTAGTGTTCGTGTAAACTGTTGACCTGTAGTCTAGACGGTTAGCTGCCCAAATGTCACTAGCAGGAACCCCGAATTTCTGTGCGACCTTGCTAATGTCGTCTCCTTCCATAATAGGGTATGTCACAAGGGATTGTACTGTGCCATTGCTTACGGAAAAATTACCGGGACAAGCACATTTCAGGGGCACGACAAGCTTGGACCTGGCTTTTGTGCAACTCCCATGGAAGGGATGGCTGTCTTCAACCAGTGTGACGGATTTCACTAGGCCTCCAAAGACTCCGCAAGCAATCTCAGAGCATTCTGTGCTTCCACTGACAAGATAAGTCACGTTTTTCTGGAAAAACTGGTCAGCACAAGAGCAGTGGATCGGAATGAGAATTTCTTTACCCTGTTGGAGATTCTCAGTGGGGACTCCGAGCTCGTTCAAACTAAGTACCTTGTCAAGATCAGCCCCAAACAGCTGGTAATGTTAGAGATCGTCCGGTAGTCCTGGTTCGCCCGGTACAGCAAGAATGCCCGACAATTCTCTTGGGGATCATCACAGCTGTATCTTGAACCAGGGTAAGTTGCTTCTGAAGAGCAGGTTGAGGGGTCATAGTATTGCTGGCCCTGGACTGATGCCGAGAACGCCCAAATGAGAAACCACAGATGAATCATGGTTCACAGGATCAGACACACAACGCAACTCATCTCCTCTCGAGTGTTCCTAAACAGAAAAGTTGTGTCTTTTTTAATCACTTGAATGTCTTGATCTGAGTCCTGAAGCAGCCAGCTAGAATTTTCAGTGTCATCAGGGACAAGCGACAGATCCAATGACATTGAATATGATCTACTGATATGCCGTCCGGGCAAAATCGACAGTCCAAAATGCAGCTGACATCATCTTGAGGGCCAAGAGAAAACGAAATGCAGTGCCGCGTTGAACTTTGAAACTTTACAAAGCATCAATGGCCGGCCGAAGAGCGGATTGGCCGCAGAGATTCTACTGTTGACATCCTTGAGAATTGGTTTCCGTTTGTTATCTTGTGACTTGGAGCTTTTCAATAGACCCCACCAATTGTCACATTGCCAGATCATCTCCTACTAACCAAGCAAAACAAATAACAAATAAATAAATACAAAACAATCCAAAATTTGTCCCAAATGTGATATAGTCCCAAGAAAAATATCAAAAAGGCCATGAAGTTATTATATTTCTGTCAATTCAATCATAAACCTTTTAATCATGTGAATTATATCCAATTTCTTTAATTTTTGACAATTGAGTTCATCAAACCAATTTTACTGAAATTTTGACATGGACAATGGGCGTCTCATGTGACACGACCAAATCTGGCATGGACAATTTTAATAATGTTAAAATATTTTAGTTACTTTTTTCTTTCCTTTTTCCTATTTGTTTCTTCTCTTTTACTTCTTTACTTTTTTTTTTTTGTGGTCGTTGATTCCTCACCAGCACAAGCAAGGGTTGTCGGGCCCTCCAATTGTAGCCAAGGCCATCATGGCCTCACCCACAACAGCGATGGTCTAGGCAAGGCCAACCTTGTTGACCATAGGGCAAGGTAGCCTGGCCCAAACCATCATAGCTATGGGCGAGGGACGCGACACTCATGGTCATAGTAGAGAGAGAGAGAGAGAGATATGAAGGAAAAAAGAATAAAAAAAAAGGAAAACTAACTAATTAAAAAATCAATAAAAATATTCAAAAATATTATGAAAAATCATTCGTGTCAGCCTTGATAGTGCCACGTGACGAAGGGTCCATAGTAGTGATTTCTAATCAAAATTAGCTAGATAGACTCAATTAGCACAATCAAAAAGTTTATAACTGAATTGGCAAAATGCAATAGCTTTGAGATTTTTTTGGTAATTTTTTTCAGTCCATAGACTTTTAATTTGTTCAAAATTGTCGATAAATTATTGGTAAATATTAGTATAGTCCTTATGTTGGCTCAAATGGCAAATCAGACTTTATTTGAGAATGTAGATTGTCATTTTTTTGAGTCGGATTTTTTAAAATAATGATGTCAATATGACTATCTTGTCATCCATCTATTTGGAAAAGGAAAAATAATTATAGCGTTAATATATTCATAGTTTATATTTGATGATATGAATTATTATATCTCGATTCGAGATGAAAAACTTACTTAGATAATTCTCGTGTAATTTGTTCCTCTTCTTCTTTCTTCTTTTGTTATCCACCGCTTCAACTTATAAATTGAAGCAATATCAGTAAATTCAGTTAACTTGAATTAACAAATGACGATATTGATCATTTTCACACGGATTAGGGACTAGATTGAACATTTATTAATAATTTAGGGACTATCTTGAATAATTAAAAGCTCAACGACGACATTGCATTTTGATCGAAATTCAACTATCATTTGTGCTATTTTCTCATTAATGAACGAAACGTTGTACGCCCTTTGGGGAATCTAAGAGCTGCTGGGCCTAGAGGTGTGTTTGGCAGGGCTGCTCATCTCACCCAGCATAGACAAGCTTGGACGTAAGCTTTTGGCCCAATGTAGAGCCTGAAATGCTTTGCTAAGGCCCAACCCGAGAGCCTCGAGCCTGTCCGAGCCTAACCCATGCACAGGTTAATGTCCCATTCCCACCCTCCAAACCTCTATGGTCCTTCGAAAAATGAACTGCTGGAAATTTTAGAACATAATTTTAGTACCGAAAACATCGCTCGATAATAACTATATAAAAAAAAATCGCTGAATATTATCAATTTCTTATCACGCATGAAATTTTGTTCGCTATCGGTAGCTCTTTATAATATAATCGGAAAGATTCTAATTGTTATCCTATCTTCATATAATTAACTCAGTAAGCTCTTTCTTTACTTATTCAGTTGAGTCATCGTTTTCACTTGATTAAATTTTTTAATCATTATGGGACAAGCTTAATCTCGGCAAATGTTGAATGTGTTGATTCTCAATACTTAATTTAATAATCAAACAAGCCCGAAGTATTCTTGAATTTCATTCTTCCGTGATACTTGGGTGCCCACCGAGTCGAAGAGGTAGGCACGGCGACTCCAAGACCGGGTATCAAGCTCTAGTGAAAAATAAGGCTACATTTGATCGTGAGAAAAGGAATTGAGATAAGATAAAGTAGAATAAAAAATATCCCGATCATATGTATCAACATGTTTGATCCCCCTTCGGCACTTGGTGCATCTAGGTTAGGATTGAAAAGACAAAAATAAAATAAATCAATGAAAAATCGAAGAATGCATGGAAAGAGAGAAAACTACCTAAAAATTAAAGGGATCGCCACATCTCTGCCGCATGGTGGCTACCGACCACCGCCATATTCCCCTATGAAATAAAAATTAGAGATAAAAGAATTCAAGATTATCGTGATTGCCAAAAAAAAAAATAAAAAATCTAAGGATGCCAGCCTCGTACTTTCAGGTAACCACCTCTAATTATAGTGATCACATGATCTCTAAAAATTTGAAAAGACGCAAGTGACATTGTTGGGCAGTCACCAAACAGCGGTGGCACCATCTACTCTGGGGGGGGGGGGTGTTTTTTCTTTAGCTCTATTTTAAAGAAGAGATTCTGGTCCATTGAATTATCGAGCGAGTTTATTGCACACTACGTCAAACATCGGAACATAAATCTAATAAAGCTATTTGATTATTAATTAGGATACGGGATAAGATAGGATCGTAATGATCTGTGGATTTTTGCATATCCTATTCACTATTCACATCACATAAGTCCATTTTGGTATAACCGGAACATATCGGCGTAAGTAAACGTAAATTTGCACAAATAGAGATGATAAGAATCTCTCGTAACATCTTGTCTATTTCATCTTATTTGCTTATATTTTTGATTTATTCCTCTATTTTTTAATTTCTTTTTTTCCTTCCATCACTCTCTACTAAAATCTTATCATATAGTAAAATGCTAGCATACCTAAATTACTAAATAATAAACTTTACTATGTGGTAAATATAAATACAAAATCATGTATTTATGTACTAAATTGATATATACGACAGAAGAAATCTTCAAATATGCAAATAAAAAATATAAGTAGAATTTAAATATCATTTTAATTCACCAATTTAATAAGTTTGTTTTTAGAGAAAAGTAACCTTAAAAAAAAAACAAGTGAGAGTGCAAAATAAAAGCACTGGCCATTTTCGTTGCTTATTATGAATATTAAAAATTGCATAACACCTTTATCTCACCTTCTCCTCCATGAAAGAATTTATTTGGCTATATCTCTATTATATATGACTTTTGTAGCGACTTCTTTTCCTCCTCCTAAAGAAAAATAGATTAAATCTTATCGTGACGATAATCAGCTGTCAACAGCTTTATCGGTTTTTGGCATGCACTAAAATAGGATTTAGATGAAATTTATCCCAACTGCCAAAAGTAGCCAAAAAAAAACATTAGTAGGTAAAAAGATCGAATTGCTCGGGCTTTTATTTCTTATGGGCCTTTGGCTATTAATCGGCCCGGTCAAGTCTCCCTAGCGCAATGGGCCAGGCCAGGTGACCCCCCAAATTTTCCCCTCGTCCGTTCCACTCATGTACTCGATTGCCAGAAAAGCAAGGAGTAGATATTCCACAGAAACACCGCCTTTAACTCGACCGAAGTTGAAATTGATTGCGAGTCTCTCCCTGTCTCTCTCCCTCTGAGCGCGCACGCAGTCTTCACTCGTTCTGCAGCAGTCCGACTCCTTCTCTCTTATGCAGGTAATGCCCCCCCCCCCCTCTCTCTCTCTCTCTCTCTCTCTCTCTCTTCGTTCCTCCGTCGGGTCTGTGCGTTTTAGCGTCGCAAGGCTTCTTTTGCCCCTCGAGACTTCTCGGCGGGAGCTCGGATTTTACCCTGCCTTCGGACATCTTCCTGCATTGGTCCGCGTTAATGTTTTCCTGTCAATGTGGGCTCGCGAATTTGCGGGATCGCTGGGTGGGTTCGAATTTCTTCGCTGTGCTGCAGTTAGGGCTGGCCGGAGATGAATTTGGCTCGTGCGTTTAGGTTTTTGGGGTTGACAACGAGCTTGGCGTGGGTTTCGAGTGACGTGATGAATTAACGTGGGGATTTAGGGGTTTTGTTTTGTTGTTTTGTTGTTGTTTTTTTTTTGCCTCGGTAAGCTGATGGTTGTGACGGAGATTCTTGCATGCAAATTGTTAAGTTTGTGTCTGACAGTTCCCTTAGAGAACACACTTTGGGTTGATTAATTCTTTCTTTTTATGTCCATAGATACTCTTCTTAGTTGATCCTACGATTGCAATACTTTCGACCATCATGTTGGGATTAAATTTTTTCGATGGTTGATATAACTCCAAGGGAAGAAGTAGTAGGCGGGAGATCAAAAGATCTGGAGGATCCTTTCATTCCTCCATTTCTTTGCTCTGAGTTGTGTAAGTGCATTATGTTTTTTTCTGATTACCTTGGCTCACGTGCTTTGTGTACGTCTTTAACTGTCTAAAGTCCAATCCATGCCTTATCAATGCAATGCAAGTTGCACCTGGATATGGTAACTGGTTGGAAGAGCAGCTGTACTCCCTTGTCTTTGAAACCAAAGCCTATTCAATCCGATGCTTTAATAATATAGTGGGCGGGAGGTTTTTCATGCCAAAATAAATTGAATGTCTCTCAGTATGACTACTTTACGATCTGAGACCCTGCTTTTCAACCTTAAACAGTCAAGTTTGGTTTTGATGCCAAAATAAATTTGAATGTCTCTTAGTATGACTACTTATACAAACTGAGACCCTGCTTTTCAACCTTACGACAATCAAGTTTTCTTTTCCTATCGAGACACAACCAAGCAAGAAGCAACAGAGGAAGCATAATTACTTCAATTTCTGCAGTTGAATCCACAAGAAAGGTTTGTAAGTGGTCAAGCATTGCATTCTTGCTGTGTTTTCTCCCTGGATCGTACCTCCAAGGTTGATTTGTAAGCCACGGTATGAATGATACTGTGTTCTTGTACCATAGACTCCACGTAGTGCTTGATGTAGAACACAGCTCACTGGAGGCCTTTGTCATTCTGAAAATCATCGTGTCCAAATATCCGTTCACATTTGCGTGAGTGCTATGTGAAACTGAAAGAACTGAAATTTGAGCATCAGTTTCCTTGATTACAAAAATAACTCTGCATCTACTGCTGGTTTGCGGTGGGATACTTTCCTTGCTTTTCTTTTAAACCAAGGATGCGATTGTTTCTGTCCTATTTAAAGCACTTTCCTAGCCAAACTCTGAATATTATTAAACTCTACAAAATTATGCATAAAGCACATCGGAATCTACATGTTAATATTTGTATGTTTTGAAATGTTTCAGGTGTTCCAGGCTAAATTAGAGTCAAATTGCATGAGCCGGATTTTGAAAAGAATTATAAAAAAGGTCAAAAGTAAATAATAAAAAGCTCACTCCAAACTAACCCTTTATTTGGATCTAAAAAGAATTTTTGGATGTGAAGATTCAGTTTTATCTGGCTATGTTTTTGATAGTAAGGGTTTACAGCTTAATCTAGAGAATGCTTTTGGATGTGTCTATCATATCAGAAGTGAATGTGCCATATCATGCTTTGGTAGCCTAGAGAATCAAGGAGAAAGAAAAGATAGCAGTGGATCTCCATGCTTCCTTTTGTTTGCTGAACTGTGACAATTAAATCAAAAGAACAAGATTTTGAAAAGTGGGGAAACCTTTGTGTTTCATGAAGAGTATGAAGTATTCTTGTTTTGACAGTACAAGTGCCACTGTTCAACTCTCTAGGATTCGACCAGAAAAACTCTTTAGGGCTGCGTGTTATTGAATTCACAGCTATATATGTTGTAAATACTCATGCAGTGGAGTCCAATATCATAAGACCTGTTAAGCTCTGTGTTATTCTGGGTTGTCTGTCTAGTATACTTCCGTAGTTTGAACTTCGAGGCGCTCTTCATTGATTATCCTGGGGATTGGAAACTCTGTAATTAGCTATATGTTTTAGATAAAAACTTTCAAACAGTTTCCTAAGGACACATTGAAGCATCTACTACGCACAGATAATTTATGACAAGTGTTTTGAGTTTTTGTGAAAGGATAAGAAGATTCTTGTGATGTCTGGTGATTTGCAGATAAAAATATGGTAAATCAAACTCGATCTGGTTGTAAAATTGGGGATGAATGTACAAACAAGGTGCATAGTGGTGGTAAGGGATCCAGTACATCAGAGTTTGCATCAGATTCATATGGACTGAGAAGGTCAACCAGGGAGTCATCATCCAAGAAACCAATGATTCCAAGCTTTCCGACTACTCGAAAGTCGGAGCGCCTTGAGAAGCAAACACCACCTACTTCAGTGTCTAAGGATCCCAAGAAGGTCAAGAGGCAAAGGACGCCAAGTCCAGTAAGGAGGTCCGAGAGATGCAAGAAGCTGCGGCATTCCTCAGATTCTCCAATATCAAAGAAGTCTGCTAGAAGGTCCGAGTCATCTGATAGGCAAAACCAAATGGACAAGAAAGAGAATAAGGCAAAACAATTGGACGTGGAGGAGAAGGAATCTGGCACAAGTAATGAAGAGGAACCAGCCTCTACCCAGGTGAAGAGAGGGAAATTGAGTGCCCGTGCTTATAGAGCACTATTCAGGAAGGGAAACAAGGATAAAACATCAGGTGAATGATTTTTTGTTTTGCTAAATTTTTCCCCTTCTGCTAGAAGTAGTAGTTTTATGAATGCCTGATAAATGAAAAAGGCAAGTTAATAGATCGTCATGTGTTTTATGAAGGTTATATTTATGGATGTGGTGAAACTGTTTGAATACAATGACCTGTGGTACTATCTGTTTGAAGGCTTGTCATAGGTTTACTTTGGCTGGGGTGGTTATGCACGCTCAAATAATTTATTAAAAGATTTTTTGGACAATCTGTTGAACAAGATCTTCTTGTTGTTATGCCACATTTCCTTTAATTGCGTGCTAAATATTGATGAAATATTGTGCATTGGTCAACTTCATTTCATTCATATTAAAATCATAAAATTTTCAAATTTCTCAGAGTAGTCGTTGTAGGAATTATTGTTGGATTAATGCGTGTCATTTGTTCATAAATCTGTAGGTTAAATGTCCTAAATTAGGCATTTCTTACATTTTTATGTTTTGCTTCCAAATTGGTGTATATGGTCACGATGGGCAAGTTTTTTTGAGTTCACTTTTCTCTTTTCCAGCGGGTCAAGTTCCAGAAACTAATAGGATTGATGAGTTTTATAGTTTGAACTTTATCATTTGTTTGGTGGAATTCGCATTTCTCATTCTCAACCTTGTTTAACTGGGCAGATTTTTCTTTTAAGAAGTAAGTTTAATTTTTCAACCGAGTTACCTGTGGAACGCATGTGTATGTGCAACAGTAGCAGTTTGTCTTATTTGTGCATATATGGAACTTCCTTAATAATTTACTTGACTGTGATCATCGGGCTTGTAGATTGCCGTCAGGAGTTGAGCTGTCCAAATGAGTCCTTTCAGCAGGAACACAACAATTCTGGGGCTGGTACAGAGGAAGTTGATGCAGTCAATGGTTGTAGCGATTGTAATCAAAATATTAAAGAGGACGTGGAATCCGTGACACAAACAGTGGAAAACAGAATGAGGAGAACACTTGCCTTAAGCAAAACAACCATTCTACTCAACAAGGTAATTAGTCTAAAGATGCAAACAGGGTTTTTCTCCAGATCATGATGTCTCTGTATTTTCAACTCCTAGGTAGTGCTGGCAGATGCAAATTATGTTTCTTTGGATAGTAATGTTTGTTTAGAAAATGGTCAAGAAGACATCCTTGATAAACGGAGCCACTCAGTTTACTTGATTTCCAATGTCTCAGCCATGTCAGGATGTCAAAATGTTACCTCTGCAGAGCGCAATATCATCCAAATAGCTGGTATAAATTCAAAGAGAAAAAGGTATTAAAGTCCACTATATTTTACATTTGGTTCCTTTTCTGGAGTGATAATATGATAAGCCTGCCATATATCTGGGTTATTGCGACAAATCGCCTTTATCTGTGTATCTTCTCTAGATGTCAGTGACCTTGGCATGACGTATGCTTGTCTTTGTTAATGTTACGTTAGGATAGTGGGGAGCCTGAAGCCACTGTTAACTTGGAACTTGGTGAAAAGCAGAACTTGCATGTGTTGGTGAATATTGATGAAGAAAGCGGACAGAGTGCATGCTTTATCTGCAAGCTTGGTGGAAAACTCTTGTGAGATCCTTTACACTTTGCTATATTTTTTGCCCTTTCTTCCTAGTAATATTTGCCTACTGTGCATTTGATAACATAATCACTTTTCGCTGTTTCTTCTTTAGTACTTCTTGTTCCTCTGCTTTAATGTCACGAGCTTGTTTTAGGTTACCTGTTTCCCTGTATACTGAGAACTATGCTCCTTCTTCAGCCATACCTTATTCTTCCTTATACTTTTAAAAACATTAAACTGAGATATGCGCAAATTTTGGGAGTTCTCTTCAGTTTAATATTTGTTTCTAAATGATGAATGATAACAAAAACAGCAGGTGGTTAGACAAAGTTTTCATACAAGGAATGCTTGCTACGACTATTCTCTGTCAAAATATTCACTTAATGAAAATAACTCTTGCCATGGCTCCACTTATTGCGTCTGACTTTAAGACTGCAGTCTTGTTTGCTTTAGTACTAAGAGAGTCTGAAGCTGATTCATTTCCTTAGATTTGGTCAGGGCTTTTCCCTTTGCATTGGTTTTGCTCTATTATAGTTTCTGAGGAGCTTTTATGTTGTACTATTGTAAAGTAACACATCTTTGGCAACACTTTTTAGTATATCCTCGAGATACATTTGGATACGATAATTCATTCCTTACTGCCCATTGACGCGAGCAAAAAAGCAGGGAGCTGAATTTGCCATTCTGTGGGCTGTGCTAATTGAAACCAGTGGTAATTGTGAATTATTTTCCGGGCTCAGATACATCTTTCACAATGTTCGATGATATGATCAGCTGTTGTCCTTTTCAAAATCTACTCTGTGAGCTTTTTTGTAGTGTAATTCAAAATGCAACATATCATGATTCCCACGCTGGGATGGGCTTGTAGTTTGGCATGGTGCTTTCTGAAATAGTACATGCAATTTTCAGGTGCTGCGATGGAGCTGGATGCCGAAGACACTACATCTTTCCTGTTTGGATCCTCCTCTTAATGATGTTCCCCTGGAGTCTGGCACTGTCTTGCTTGTGTTAGGAAGATGATGAAGTATGGTGCCCATTCAGTTTCTGAAGGAGTAGAGTCCATTTGGGATTGCAGGGAAGTGGAAGTATTGGATCCTAATGGTATGGGGAGTACATCATTAGACATATTCATTTGCGTTGCTTAATTTGTCTATCCTTTTGCATCTCTGTTGATCAATTTACTCCAGTGTCATTTTGTATCCTTTGAGTAATGTGGCTGTTGTTTCAATCTCAGGGTGTCCAAAGCAGAAGCAATTTTTTGTTAAATACAAAGGACTCGCTCATTTTCACAATCGATGGTTACCAGAAGCTGATGTGGCTGCTGAATGCCCATCTCTAGTTGCTAGTTTTCTTCAGAAGAAGCAGGTAAATGGTCCAATTATTTCTCCATTGATGATGCTTGTTAAATTGCTGAAGTGATTGTCCTAATCTGAAAGAATTCAGTATTGTTTTTATTATTTTACCCTAGTTGGCTATGCGGTATGTCTTTCTCTTCAGGTGGTACCGTGGAAGTCAGAGTGGGCTTTACCAAGGCGTCTACTGCAGAAGCAATTAATAACTTCAACTCAATTTCATAGTGAACGTGAC
This sequence comes from Psidium friedrichsthalianum, assembly GCA_019149425.1. Classification (NCBI taxonomy): domain Eukaryota; kingdom Viridiplantae; phylum Streptophyta; class Magnoliopsida; order Myrtales; family Myrtaceae; genus Psidium; species Psidium friedrichsthalianum. The sequence goes on from JAGVVM010002610.1 coordinate 32,703, forward strand.
AGACAGGAGGAGGGTACTGACGTGTCATGTGCCATTACCAATGGCTTGTAAAATGGTGTGGCCTTGATTATGAACATGCTTCATGGGAGCTAGAGAATGCTTCCCTGTTTCTCTCTTCAGAAGCTCAGAGCCTCTTCAAACAGTATGAAACCGACTTGACAGAGCAAAGGGGGTTCGTAATGTCGAAGTGACTAAGGTAATTATATTATGTTTGAGAAGTGGAAATACAGGCTTATGAACCTTCGGCACATCCTCTTTCTTTTGGATGTTTGGTGTTAGATTTTGGAAGCTGCATACGTTTTTTGATACACATCTTTCGTTAATTTAGTAATGAACTTCTATCTTGTTCTGCTCCAGTAGCGATAAATCTGTAAAAGATAATTTTGTATGACAGTCATATCTGTTTATGGAGCTTTTGCCAGCACACATTGATTTATTTTTATGATATTAGAAAGGCGACGATATTCAATATTGAAAGAAAGTCTTTCTGAGCGAACGTTGATATATTGTGTTAGTTCCTGAGCTTAATTCGGTTTTGTTTTATTGAACTGTGTGATAATTTGTGGCTAGAATTATAAGTAATGCTCCAAGAATGATACTTGAAAAGTTTATAGTCAATAGTCAAAAAAAAAAAAAACTGAAACTTGTGATACCTGGTACATGAAAGAAAAGCAAGATGGAGAAAGTGCATTTGATTCCTATGCTCTATATATTTCCACTTTGGCTGATGCAATCAAATGCTTTTGTTTCATGGAATGCTGATTATTTTGTGTGCTTTCATTAGTTGACTGTTGACTTATTGCCTGCTTTTGGCAGCTTCCAGAAAGGAAAAAAGTTTGAGGAATGAATTATCAAAGCTTCCAGCTAGAGTTTTACTGGGACTGGAGAACAATCATGCAGATCTCGCTAATAGCCATAATGTTATTATAGAAGATGACCAGGTGAGAATGTTTTGTTCTTCTGACCTCCTGGTTATCTCTGTGGTGTGCACTTGGGCATAGCAGAACCTTTATAAAATTCCTGAGGAGTTGTCTAGAGTGTTATCCAATTTGGTGCAGCCTGTAGGATAAGACGGTATTAGGAATGTAGAATGTGCTGAAAAAATCTTTCTTGTCTACTTAATTTTTATTATTTATCCCTCTCTCATTTTGTTTCTTGCCTTTCTTTTATTTCCATTTTATCCCTTCCATCATTCCTGCAGCTTGCTGGGGAAAATCTTACTTGATGTCCTCATTATTGTTTATTTCCTATGGCGATTCATGACAATCCAGAGATTACTCATTGCTATTTATATCTTATAAAAGCTACGCGAGACCCATGGATTATGTCAATGAGTCTGAAATTCCATGCGAGTAAAACGGAGAAAAGGCGACTATGTATGCATAGATCATTTGAAGAACTTGAGGAAAGGATGCTATGTTAAAACATTTAGAAAAGAGATTTTGTAGCATGCGATTTTGGACATTACTTGAAAATTTGCTGCTGTGTTGGAGCTGGTGGTAGATCATAAACTAACATATGGTCATGGCTGATAAGGCTACTTTTTGCCCTGCAGGAACACATTTCGAAGGTCACATCATTTGTTTTATCGCTCGAATGTGATTTCTGTCTTCCTTTTCTTATCATTTCACCTACTACCTCAGTTTATTCGTGGGATGCGGAGTTCTTTCATCTGGCACCAACTCTTAATGTTGTGGTTTACAATGGAAGCAAAGATGCTCGTAGACGTATTAGGAACCTGGAATTCTCTGAGGAAGGGGCTTCCATAGCGTTTCAAGTGCTTATATCTCCTCCAGAGGCCATCGTCGAGGTGTTTATATTTTCTCTTTCGTACCTTGTCAGTGACTTTGAAATTAGCAATTATCTTCAGGGGCCAGGGCTATAGCAGTTATCTTTTCATTGAGACATTCCTTCTTCATTTACCTCTTATGTCATTTTGAGTCTATTCCCTATGTACCTTGCAATGGAAATCCTCTGCTGCATAGAATTTCGTTTACCGTTATGTGAGTTGTTATGCCTCAGAATTGTCAGCATTTTCTCTGCAGGATATGGATATTCTGACACAAATAGAATGGGAAGCAATGGTAGTTGATGAATGCCAACAACCTAGGACTTTATCCTTTTTTGAAGAATTTAAGAAGCTAAAGACTGAAAGCAGGCTTCTCCTCTTTAATGGGAATACAAAGGTTTATATTTTAAGTGCACATATATTACAACCCAGTACCATCTGCTGTCTCACTTACTGATACCCATTCGTAGGAAAATGTCTCCGAGTACCACAGTCTGCTCTCCATGCTTGCTAATCACGGTGACAAAGAAAGTACGAAAGCATTGGCAGCCAATTCTCATGAGACGCTGCATAAACTCAAGGAGCAGCTGTTTAGCTATACTGCCCTCGAGGGCAATACTGATTCGTCTAGATATGTCGAGTACTGGGTTCCAGCACAAATATCAAATGTGCAGCTAGAACAGTATTGTGCTACTCTACTGTCAAACTCTTTGTCGCTCTGTTCATCCTCAAAAGTTGACCCTGTTGGTGTGCTACGTGATGTCCTTGTCTCTGCTCGGAAGGTTTGCGGTTCGCCTTTGTCCTTAATTGCATTATTACACGATTTCTGGATGATCGATAGTTATATTTATTCCATCAAGGCTTAGTATGTAATATTAAATTCCAAACACCCGAAGTTCCTGTTTTCTGCAATTCACTGTTTATTTCCCTTTTGGCTATTTAACTTTTATAAAGTTTTGAAACACTTTCTGAAAAAGAACCGGGAAAATTAAAGTCATTTCTTTGTTTTTGTTTTTGTTTTTTTATGGGGCTGAAACCCATGTGTTGCGAAACACACAGCTTTTCTGCATAACATGATATGATGTGTTATCCAGTGCATGGCTAGGCTGCAGCCCTGCTGCACATGCTGCATGTAGCATTTGACATATCATTTAAGTTGGGTGAGAATATCTGCCTCACTTCCTCTCTCTATGTAGATCTTGTCAGTTTTAGTTCTATCTTACAGAATGCTGACATCTTACCCTTATTTTGGGATTGGAAGGACCAGTGTCCTAGATCTAGTTTATGTCCTCATAGATTTTATGGTTATGTCCAATCACTTAATTTTTATTTTGGACTATGGTTAGTGTTTTCTAATGAATCAGAATACTGAGGCCCTGATTTCATAATGCAACCTCAAAGAGTCTTTTGGTTTTTTTTCCCCTTGTTTACTCAATTTTAGGCATTTGTTCTTTTTTATCCTGTTAATGTGAGGCTGACATGTTGGAAGGACAAATGCGATGATTTTGCATCCAGTGATTTTTTGTCCTTTTTGACAGTGTTGTAATCATCCGTACGACGTCGATCCATTTCATCATGGCCCACTGAAGAAAGATCTACAACCAATTGATGATGGAATAAAAGCTAGCGGGAATTTCAGGTTCTTGATCGGTTGCTTTTGGAGTTGAAGAAACTGCACCTGAAAGTTCTTATATTGTTTTCAGGTGAGGATGTTGAGCTTCTCTGAACCTCGACAGTATCTTGAAATTCTGTTAACCCCACCCACCCAACACCATAAAATAGAAAAAATGAAGTTGAACCCTGCTTTGCTGCTGCTTGAATGGAAGCTTTCTTATAGGAGTATGGCAGGGTTTCCAGGAACTTGGGCTATTCAGACCTCACAATGTCTTATTTTCTAGTGGCAGGATATCAAAGTACATGGTGCTAGTGGGAAAAATATCGGCAAACTTTGCTGCTGCTAACTTTCAGAATAGTAGAAAAAGATAAAAAGCCAATAGACCTCGTTCATTTTTTGACTTAAAATCAATTGAATGAGATTTTAGGCCTGAGGACTAATTAATGGCAGAACTTGGTGTGTGGAAGAGGTACATACTTTTGGGAACGGATTTATAGTTCCCACACTTTTCTTTTGTTGTTTTGGAAGTCAATATTTTCCAGTCAAAGAAGAAACGGGGGATCCCATGACATTAAAATTTTTCATTGCTTTACGTGCAGTAAGTAGGGAACTTATGGGTTGTTAGAACCTTTTTTACCGACAAAAGCATTTATCTTGATGTGTTTTAGGGTCAGTGAGCTTATCTGAATTGGTTTCATCCCTGATGGATAATGTTGACTGGTCGTTGATAGGCTAGTGTTTTACAGGTCTGTAAATTAACATAGAGGGTTGTCTCTAAAATGTCATCAGGAAGAGTATATACTTTACCTTGTGTGGATTTCACTTATGCTTACTCATGGAAAAAGGAGAATCTCTCGTAAATAGTATTATCCTCTGATAACGGGATCCTGGAAAAGAGGCCAAGTATCGTACATCCTATTCAGTCAGTTAATGTCATCAAAAACAAGAATAATAGGATATTTAAAAGGAGATTCCCATGTAGTTGCAAAAACTGCAAAAATTTTCCCCAAGAAGCTGAACCCTGCCCTCCTTTGATCCTATCTTTGTTGCTTATTATATTGAAAACTGACAATGACCATTGGTTTTTTGTTGTGGCCATTTTCCTGTTTTCTTGGTTGGCAGTCCATTGGTGGTTCAGGAAGAGATTTGACTGGAGATCTTTTGATGACTTTTTACGTCTGAGATTTGGTGAAGATTCATATGAACGTGTTGATATGGCATTCTCCCTTGTAAGAAACAGTCTGCTTTGACTAAGTTTAATGACAAGGAGCTGGAAGATTTGTGTTTTTGTTTGGAGAATCGGGCCTGTAATCCTAGCATCAAATTGTCATCAGTTTGATATGGCAATTATATTTGATAGTGACTGGAATCCTGCTAGTGACTTAAAAAATTTGCAGAAATTGACAATTGAGTCTCAAGTCCAAATAAAAGTACTGCGCTTTGTATTTATCCTGCACGGTTGAAGAAAGGCATTGATATGTGCAAAGCCATGGCATGGACCTTGAAAGCAAACTGCAATGAAAGTCCAAGCACTAGCCAACATGTTACTCATGTGGGGGGCATCAATCATCTTATGTGTAGATTGGACGAGTTTCCATGGCAGCTCTAGTGTGGTTCTTCCATGGACTTGTCCTGATCAATTGTTTGTGAACTCTCGGGTTCAGGAGTTTCTGCTCTATACTACAGAATGATAACAGTGTTAAGAGGCAGATCTGTCATTGTCAAAGCCGCAGCAAACTTCAGGAACTTACTGCACAGATTTTCTTTGTTGGTGAGTTGATGATTCAGTCCACTGCTGAAGACTTGCCGGCATATTTTCTGGACAAAGTTAATTGGAAGGAAAGCTCCTTGCTGGAAATATTTGTCTGGTTAACCCCAAGGAACAGAAAAAGGGCTCAATCAATGTCAATATATTTGAAGAAGTTGGGCTGACAGTAATAAGCTGGACAAGAACCGCAAGAGGTTGACGCATAATAGCATCTCTCTGTCCTCTAGGAGGCAGCGATTAGATGGGGAGAAAAAGGTTGCTGCTAACGAGGAAGTAACTGATTGCAAAGGAGTAAAATCTAGTTTCATTTTGCGCACCTGCACGGGATTCTCTCCTCTTAAATGTTTCAGGGATTAATAGGCTTTGTTTGTACAAACTTAGATTTTTCCCAGTCTCTTTACGTTTCCAAACATAATTTTCAGGGACTTCCAGGCCATTTATTAAATCTCTTGGAGGACAAGATTTGGCGGCTATACCGAAGGTAAAATGGTTGACTCTGATGAGGAAGAAAGTTGCGTATGCACAGAGGAGCCTCCATCGTTTTGCTGAAACCAGAAATCTCGAGACTTAGTGAACTTGCTGATTTATCGGTATGGTTTTCTCTCTCTGGAAAAAGAAATTTATAATGATGGGGAGCGTGTTAAGTGCTTCATTCTATTGTTAATGTGCCCCCAGTTTCAGATTGATTGTTAGGCAAGATGTTTTTTTTTTTTTTTTTCTTTTATAAATTTATTTATGAAAGACTTGGTTACATGTTATGCCGCGCTCAGGATAATTGGGGTTTGGATGGTCAAAACAGGATTCATTCTCACTGTATAATCCTGTAAAGTGGAAAACCAATGTTCCCATGCATCCAATAAAACTCTCGATGATGTCAATATTTGCGGCTCTCTCGTGCAATCCTTCCAAAAATCGTAAATTACTGATTTTCATATCGGGTTGCTGGGACCTGTTGATTGTAGATGGGGCCATTGTTCGTTGATGACTTAATGTTAAATTGTGGGCTAGCATCATCTGGTTCCATAGTATGCTAGTGTAGTTCCATACTGTGTATTTTGGATCTGGAGTTTTATGCTGTGAAATTGTGGGTGTTATTATAGAACCAAACTGATTCCAAGTTTCCGAATATCAGTATCGCGGGTGTTATCTTTTTGATCATTACCGAGTACTACACTGTACTAAGTACTAATACTTTTTTTTTTTTTTAAATATCCAGGACAATATCAAGGGTATGGCTGATATCTTCCTCGATTATGTAATCAATAATCATCATGTCAGCCGGGAGTCAGCGAGTATTCTACAAGCTTTCCAGTTGGCTCTGGTTAGGCTTTTTCTTTTCCCTTCAAGTTCATTGGTTTCACTAATTATTAATTGTAAATTGGTGTGTCAGTTAAAACATTTATTGAAATTTAATATTAAAGTGCTTTTGGTTTTTTTTACTCTTTGTTTTTGTGATGTCCTTTATGATCGTTCAAACAAAGCCACATTCTCTTGTTAGTTGTTCAACTAGGTGTCTTATCAGTGGTTTCATAGTCAACTGTGACTGTAACCGACATGTGACTGTAACCAAAATTCCCTCATATCGTATCAAAAAAGAGCCATGTTTTCCTCCAACCAAGGTTGGAAGAAAGTTCCCCAACCATGCTTCAGATTAGTTAGTTAAAGTCATGCTTCAGTGACAGTTGAGTAGTTGGTTACCAATGGGAGGCCTGGGCGGAGGAACTCTCTCTCCAACCCTGGAGAAAATAGTGACCCATCAGCTGCATACCTCTTTCTTATCTGATTTTGCCATTTCTAGCTGATACCGTGGTTTTTCAATGGATTTTTTGTGTTTTTTTTTTTAACCAAGTTACCTTTTAAACGTAGTATTACTACTTTTTCAGGCTGACCATTTGCTCCTTATCTGCATGAGATCTTCTCTGTGGCTTAGATACTTTGATAGCTGTATCTTTTGATTCTCATATCTTGTCTTAAAGGCTATGGCTGTTTTGTTCCTTGAGAATGTCTTAGCTTGGATTACGAGCAAGACCTTTTGCCATTTTGCTTGTGATGTCAGTAGAACGTAAAGAAATTCCATTATTTGCATATCAGATGAGTTCTTGGTCTTCTAACGTTGAAGAAAAGCTTAGTTGGACTCTAAATCCTCTATTAAAATTTTCACTATCTGTGCACTGGATAAAAACCATCCATTGTTAACGTCGGCAGCTTTACTGCTGTTGTGTGTACGTACACCTTTTAAGAAGTCTACTCACTAACTTGTTAAAATCCAGTGTTGGACTGCAGTTTCTTTATCAAAGGAAAAAATAGATCACGCGGAATCTCTTGAGCTTGCGAAAAAGCATTTGAACTACCAGTGTGAGAAAGAAGAGGCAGATCATGTGTATTTAATGTTGCGAGGTCTAAAGAAAAAGTTTCTGCAACTTAGAAAGAAGTCACCGTTCGATTCCTTGAATTGTGGAGAATTGAAAGAGAAAGTCCTTGAGATGGAGCAATCTGGTGTGAAGTCGCCCCCGCCAGCTATGCCTTGCCTCCAACCTGTGAAAGTAGAGATTGAAGATTATACCTTTCAAGGATCCTCCAGTAATGAGGTCATTTCTAGTCCTAGGTTGATAGATGAGTTTGGATTGACATTGGGCGACATTTCTGAAAGGGGCAGAGAAATTCAGAACCAGAAACAGAAACTTCAGGAGCTCGAAGCGAGGAAGAACGAAATATGTAGAGAATCTGAGGCACAGAAGGTGTTGCTGGAGAGTAATCATAAATTGGAGGCTGCAATTGTCCGTTTACATTATGGTGGTTCAACAAAAATAGACAGGATGAAGAGATTGGACAGGGAATACTCTACACAGATTGAAGAATGCTCACGTGAGATGGCCATGCACCTTAAAGAAATTGAGGCTGAACATCTAGCCTCAGCAAATGGAGTTCAGCAGGAGCCTTCTCTAGTAGAGGGAGACAGGCGGTCAATGCACGTGCATTTGCTGAATAAGCTGCCTGAAGCTAGGCAGTGCCAGGAAAGTTCCAATTTTCATGATCAACTTGATAATGCAGACCCTTTCTTGAGGCCATCAGCTGACCAAAGTGCTGATGCAATTGTCCATGCTGAAAAGGACTGCCTTCCAGTTAAGATCAGCAGTGACAGGATGAGATGAATACCGTGGCTTCCGGAACAGTTTCTGCAGAGGTGGGGCCATGTGCTAATGGAACACCAATAGACAACCAAGGGTATGCTGTTTCTCCGAATCCCTGTCCTCAGGAGAATCTTCCTGTTAATTCACAGGGTAATTTATTCAGGAGCCATGCTCCAGAGAATGATAGGACTATGAATGCTTGCACATGGGTGGATCAGATTCCTGATGGTTCAAGAAAGGAAGCACTTGACAAGCCGGGTCCAGTGGAGGTGCAAGAGAGTGTTCATTTAACGAATATACTGGAGAGATCGAGTTCTCCAGATCCACAAGTATCAGAAAGACGGATTGGTTCTGATGGTTGAAGTGTCCATTCCTGGGGGACCTCATCACAATCAATGCTAATGGCGCCACCAATCTACTCTGGTCATATTCTCCGATTTGCTCTCTGATTTGCTGGTTCAGATTCTTAATTCCTAGCTGCTAGGTGCAAGAGAATATTTGTAA
>JAGVVM010002611.1:0-23362 GCA_019149425.1 Psidium friedrichsthalianum
TTAAAAAGGACCAAAATGTAATTTTTGATTTTTCAAATTAGTCCCTAAAAATGCTTAAAATGCAATTAAACATTATCTAGGGACTGAATTGAAAATCAGGGCATGTCACCCTCTAGATTTTAACTTTCTGGATCCATTGGTGACGCCAATTTTTGCAAAAAAGGCTTTCTACAGTATAGATTTTGCAAAATGGTCCTTTGGGTCGAATTTAGAAATTAGGGTTTTTATATAAATACCCATGTAGTTTCGAAATAAAACCCATTTTCCAATATAATCCACCCTCCTGAGCTCAATTTTGGCTTCAATTTCTAGAAATTCTGATCAATTTAGGGTGAATTAGGGATTTTTGGCCAAAACGGATCAATCGGGTCGAGCTCACCCGACCCGGTCAACCCATCTGACCCAAGAACCCTGGACCGGTTTTGGATTATGGTCCTCCGGCGAACGTTTTTTGGTTTTTCAGGCGAAGCGAATTATGTTGAGGACCAACAAATTCCCAAGGGTTCTGAAGAGGATATAAAAGGGAAATTTTTGCAGTTTGATAGGGGGTTACACACGAAGGATACACAGAGGGAGAGGAGATAGACATCAGAGGGAGATAGAGAGAGAGAAAAGGGCTCTGTACATTCTTCACCGCCGGAGAAAGAAGCCGAGAGCTTTCCAAGGCTAATTCGCCGCATTCAAGCAGCTCCGCCGCTCGTGGTCACGCCTCCGAGCATTGCAAAGCCCTAGGAAACGCAAGGAACTCGTCCATTCGCATAGGTAACCCCTAAAACCGTAAACACCATGCCTGTCCACTTCAAGCTCCGTTAATGGCGATTCGTTGATTCGAGCATCTTTCTCCATTGTTTTTGTTTGCATCGAGCCTTAAGTCTCCCTGACCTCCCCTGCACCTTTTTTTGCATTGACAATGAGTGTGAACCCTAAGCCGAAACCTCAAGTTCATTTTAAACTGTTACGACCTTGCCAGAGAAATCTGGCGATACGGAGCTTGATCTGGATCCAAGGTAAGTTTCGTGAACTTCTGGTGATGTTTCTCATAGAAGAGATTTCATTGTTATGCTCTGTGTCACATGTTAGGATTTCTGTGTTCGTTCTCTATAAGAGCTCTGATTAATCTATCACAGCCGGTAGATTTCATTAAAATTCTGATATGTTAGCTTGGATCTAGGTAGGAGTCGATTAGCGTTGAAAGTAAGTCGATCGGTGTGAATTCCGCCGTCAGATCTCGCCGGAGTTACTCCGGCCATTCGTTTCTGTATTGTCCAGAGGTAGAAGACGATGCCTAGTCAGCAGTTGACAAAGTCAAGATCTGACGTGGCGATGACGTGGCAAGCCACGTCAGACACCACGTCGGTGATTGACTCGGTCAAATGATGATGTGGCATCCATGGAGGTTGGAACGTTATAACCACCCGATCTGAGTAACATCTTCGATCGGATGGTGAGGGGGTATCCACATGTCGCGATCGGGATTTATAAGAATAACAAATTTCGATCTGAATTTATATTCATTGTAGAAAATAGAAAATAGTAGACGGCTGAGATCTAATCTTGTGAATTGATCTGGGTCGTAGGATTAATATGAGAGACGAGTGATCATGATAGGGACACGAGGCGAAGTTTCAACCGTTGGATTAGAAATAGGCGGGAAATAAAAAAAAATGGAATAAAAAATTTAAAATCTTGAAAATTCAAAAAAATAGACTGAAGCTACGTCGTTTCAAGGAGGGGTAGTTGGTCCGGTTCTTGGGCCGAGTCAGGTTAGTGGGCCGAATCCATTTGACCCGGTCCGTATAACAAATAAGAAGAAATAAAAACAATAAAAATGATAAAAAAAATTCAGAAAATCAAATAAAATTAGAAAAAATAGAAAACTGGTAAAATCCAAACGATGTCGCTCTAGGTCCAGGGTTTTAGGATTAGGTTTGGGCCTTCGGGTCATGTGGGCCGGGTCAATCCGACCCGATCCAAAAATTAAATAAAAAAAATGTAGTAAAATTAAAATAAATAAATAAATAAATAAATCTCGAAAAACAAAAATTCATAAAAATAATAAAAAATTTTAAAAAAGGAATAAATAATAATAATAATAATAATAATAATAATAATTTATTATTATTATTATTATATTATTATTATATTATTATTATTATTATTATTATTATTATTATTATTATTATTATTAGAAAGTGTTAGAAATAAAGAAAATTCCCAAAAAATAATAAATAATAAATAAAATAATAATAAAATAAAAAATACAATAATAAAGTAGTAAAATAAAAAATATAATATAATATAATAAGAAATATAATAAGATAAAAGAATATAAAATATAATAAAAACTGAAAAAAAAATATAATAAATAGAATAATAAATAATAAATTAAAAATTAAAAATTAAAAAAATGCAAAAAATTCAGAAAAATTCAGAAAAAATTCTCAGAAACTACGGAAATTAGAAAAAAAAAAGCCACATTCGACTGGTTTGACCTATTTTCACATTCCTGATTTTTCGAACCTTCAAAAATGACCATTTTGTTTCTCTAGTCAATCTGACCCAAATCATCCCAAACCACCCGCGAACCCAATTGACATAATTTCTAGGCCCCTTTAGGCTCGTTATAACTTGATGTGAAGTGATTTCTCCCTGAATTGATTTCTTGATTGCACTTTTATTTTGATGATTGTGATTGATAGGATAGATACTCCCATCTGCATGAACCCATTAGATTCTTGGAACCTACCTTACCCAATCTTGCCTGCATGAATTCCTTAGATTAGGAAATCACTCAACTTAGGTACTGAAAGGGCGTCAGTAGCATTACTGGCGTAACTAAATCCCCGAACCAAAATTTCTGGTTTTCGTAAAATCGAGCGATATCTCCCGATCGCTCGATAAGGTTTCCAATCATACCCTCCAAAGAATGATTGGTGGCGACTCCTATGGCATGCACACTAATCACATGTCACCCGACCACACTAAGGTCAACCTCGATTTAAGAAAAAAAATTTCCTGACACGATTTGGTATGGACCTGGGAGAGCCGCCTAAGTCTCTCAAGGCCTAGCAGTCCATTAACTCCCTTGAGGATCGGAGGAATCTCTCGGGAGGGTCGCGACAGACTGGCAACTCCGCTGGGGACTTAGTTCTTAAACCTTTAGAAGACTTGAGCCGATTTAAAAGTTGAGTGTTCTCTAACATGTTTCTCTACAGGCGCTCTTGAAGGTGAGGTAAGTCCACTAACCCAGATGTGTTAAATATTTTTGCAGATGGGAGAAATAAGGGGTGGAGTGATTGCTGACATTGTTTTCTGCAAGTTGAAGTTTGGGAATGTATGTTTGTGAATGTGATTATGGAAGCGGTGTTTTGATATAAACTGTTATGCAGGTCCTGCATTTCTGATGATCACAACACCTCGCACACACGCGCGGTCAAACCCGATTGCAACCACCCATTAGGATTACCTTAGATAGGGAAAGGGTGCGAAAGGATCTTGTGTTCGATGGCACTTGAGACTCTCGTATCCATTCCCGCTCATTATCCTGATTGGCGATCTCCAACCCTCTTGGGCGGGTGCTCTTGGAGGGGAATCTGCTTCATTTGGATCATGGGAGCCTTGGCGATAGGTTCCATACCCACGCATTTGATTTTTAGAGTCCAACCCTCACTTGTCTCATGCGCATGTCCATGAATGGTTGATATACAAAAAAAAAAAAGAAGAAAAGGGTTTGGTTGGTAAGACCTTCTCACCTTTGACTTGTAATTCATGTTCATATACTTTAAATTCTACATGCCATGCATATCATACATCATCTTATAAGAAAATCATCGTCTAAGTGATTGGTTTGAAAGCCATTTCTAGGGTAGAAGGATGGTTTCCCCAAATCAGTCAGTAGTTCCCTAGGTATTCGCGAGGGAGCAAAGGAGCATTCCATATCATGACACCAATATGAAGTCATCTGAAGCATGTCGATTCGCCCGTGGAAGGGAACTCCAAGATAGATGGATACATATGCTAGCTTGAAGAAACTCGATTTCAACCAAACGACTTACGATCTGATTTGGGGCATCCTTAGAGTTTATTACACCCATTAATCATAGATTTCATTTCTAAACATTTTACTCCTGAATTACTCGTATGATAATCATTTCTACCTTATCCCATTAGATTTGATGTACTAGGGATCTTTTGAGGTGTATTTATAATATTCTGACTACGCTAGAGATCTTAGTAGATGGATGTGATAGTGGCTTTCATTCCAATCACTTGAACGCTTCTATTCAAAGTCATAATTTCCTTTGAGAGAAATCTGGTTTAAAACTTCTTATTAGGCCTCTTTGAGTCAAATAAGAGTGCTTAACCCTTATTTCACCAGAAAGAAAATATGAAATTGAATGATTCATGTATATATTATCTCGTTTCGCATAATTAACTTTCCTATGTAATCCATGATAACTAATCAAAGTCGTTCGTGTTTCCTAACTTCAAGAAAATATGGGACACTCGAATTGTTCCCGTTTCTAGCAAATGGTTTTAATTTGGATGTCCTATAGTTTATCGAATTTAAGACACATTAAAATTGCACTTTACATTTATTTTGTACCATTCTATCAATTTTTCTTGAAATTGATCAAAAACAGTTATCATGGATTACATTCCTTTCAATGGTATTCTTTCTTATAAAAAATATTGATAAAAGCTTTCCACGCAAGATTAAGACTCGCGTAAAGATCATTATCTTCATTAATCATAAGATGGCATAAAATTGAAAGGATTTATGCTTTCTTTTCTGTTTTTCGTTTCTAATGCATCTATTTCATCTAAAAAACTGGTAATAAAAATGGCAGAGGAAAATCTCACAACCCGCTCAGGAGCAAACATGGAAGATAATGACACGGATGCGCGACTTACTAAGCTAGAGGATCAAGTGGCCCACATTCTTGCTATACTTTCAAAAATTTCAACAGATAATAAAGCTCTCACTCCGTCGTATGCTATGGAAAGCTCTGCAGTCACGCCTACTGGATCACTAGTTACCGATACCGAAGAGGATGAAATGATAGAAGAAATCCTTTTAGTCACACGCTCTACCTTGATGAAAGAATCTAGCTGCTCAAGGGAAGGAAGAGACCATGCAAATTTAACTAAGGTTGAAATTCATCCAGGTGTTCCCCAAAAGAACAACACATTACCCCTCGCCTCGTAAAGAAAGCTCCTGATGTTTTCAAAGGCCGAAATTTAACAAGAAGTACGATGGCATCGGATGTCCGAAAACTCATATCAATTACTTTTTGGAAGAGATGAATGAATATGTTGACAACGATTCATTCTTGATCCATAATTTTCGATATACTTTGATTGGTCCTATGCTATCATGGTTTATGGCGCTTGATATTAGGGGTATCGAAGAGTGGGACGATCTTGCTGACCAATTTCTACAACAATATAGATACAATATGAAGACTATCCCTACCAGAATGGATTTAAAACATATGAAAATGAGGAGGAAGGAATGTTTTAGATTATTCACAAGAAGATGGAGGGCGAAAGCTGCTCAAGTTCAACCCCCATTGGATGAGGATGAGTTGATAGGATACTTTCTGACAACCCTTCCATACAAATTCTTTGAGCTGCTGCATACATGTGGTTGTCAATCATTTTTGCATTTGGTGGACGTTGGTGAAAGGGTGGAATGGGCCATGCGAAATGACAGGTCCAGAAATAAGAAAAACTATGGAGAATACCCTCAAGTCAACAAAGGACCATCTAAAGAAGCAAAGCCCGCGTATTAAGGAATGTCAGCTATGAATCAAACTCCCAAGAACAAGTCAGGATACCAATTACATGGTCTCACTTCTCCCCAGGGGCAATATGGGCCTAAGGTGGAGAAATCTCGAAAGCCTAATGAAGTAAAGAAGCTCCCTCCTAAGCAATTCACTCCACTTCCGTAGCCTTACTCAAAACTACTTCCAATGTTATTGGAAAGTGGGTTAGTTGCGAAGGAGCCGCCAAGGAGGAATCCTCCAAAAAAATTTCTCGGCTATGACGAGACTAAGGCATGTGCGTATCACATGGGTGAAATGGGGTATAACGTCGATAATTATTTGGTTCTCAAGAATAAAGTTCAAGCCCCCATAAATAGTGAGATCCTCAAACTTGATAACCTGATATTGGGAGTACTACAGAGTCATTCACTTGAGTATCAAGGAGTAATCTTCATAGATGGCAAAGAGGAAAATAAAAACTGGATTTCTTAGTTGACATCCCTGAATCACGAGGCAATTTCAACTGTGGTATCATCATACCTCAAAGGAGTTCATGGAAGAAAGTGATTCGTCGATATAAGGAGACTACCATGCTAGCATATGAAGAAGTTGGATCATTTGCAGCCGTTTCGAATTTTGCAAAAAAAGCAGTCAATGCTAATTGCTTGCATTGGGTCATTTCCATTTAGTCTTTTAATTCATATTGTAAGTAGAACTCAATGATACCTTGGATCTTGAGCCATTGGTCCAAGGTAGTCTCCTTTGTAAAATGGCCTTATCACTTCATTCTAGTAAATACATATGCATGTTTTATTAAGGACATGCGGGAATATTCCAAGCCGGCCCAATGATGACTTGAGGCCCGAGTTCCCGCATGTTTTCTAGTTTTCAAACAAATTTTACAGGAACGAGAATGTCCGAGGATATGAGGACTAGTTCCCCATTTCTTAATTCTTTTGTTGAAAATATTTTAAAAAAAAAAAGAAAAAGAAATTTTCAAAATATTTATGCATAAGCTTCGATATTGCTCACACATTGATTTGTGCAGATGTTTCTAGAAATGGTGCTCCAATAAGGTAAATGTGATCGTTCTAATGGAAACATCTCTTATGTAGTCTAACACGTCGATATATTCCTCTTGGCCTAGATTGAAGACCGCCAACTACTCAAGATGGTAAAAAAAAATGATGATCAAAGACGAATGAAGAGAGTTTATTTGAAGCAAGTCTCCCTAATTCTACCAAAAAAGCATATCGTGGCAACGAATGAGAGAAGTCATCCAAGTGCGATTGCATGGCCAACCAGGAAAATGACGAGACCAAGTCATCATTTTCGGTGAAGAGACGTATCATTCCTAAGTAACTTTCAATCAGTCTTGAAAATACTGTTACTTGTCCTTTTCTTCTTCATAGGTGACAAATGGAAGTAAAGCACATGGAGAATAATACCACCAAATGACAAAACAGGGAGTATACCTCTTACTTCATCTTAAACATGCATGTAGAATAAATATATCTAAGAGCATCTTAATGGCTCACTTAGGGGTAAAATCTTTCATGAAGCTCCGATACATATTCAATCGACATTTGAATCCTTTCAAGTTTTTCATTGACTGGAAATCCCTTGAAAAGAACATCTGAGAGGAAAGAAGATGAAAAATTTGAATGTTGTGAGTTGTCATATGCATTAAAGAAGCTCTTTCCATAAATAAAGTGAGAGTCATTCTTTCATTGCATACGCGACCCATTTTAAAATCACTTGCATCATGCATGTGGTACATACACCCTCTATATGGATACTCTTTTTAAGGCGTCTAAAGGCCAAGACATAGGACCATGGATAAAAAATAAATGGTATCGATTCCAACTGTCTACTCCTTACGCCATTCTGACATGATTTGTCGTTTCTTTTGATAAGGAAATATCAAATACTTCAAAGGCAAATGTGATTGAGAAAGTCGTCTAATCATCATATAATAGGTTCCAAATTATTTTCGAAAAAATCTATACATAATTACATAAGTGTGAGCTATTTTCGCTTTTTGAGGAGGTTGACACAAATTCAAATGAAGGATAAAGCGGTATCGCTCCAAATATTTCATTACTTGAAATGTCTTTAATTGACACATCCCTTCTCTTCTTACAGGGTTATCAAGCCATCAAGGGGCAGAACATTTCGAAAAATTACAACCCATGAAGATGAAAACAGTTGATAACTCGAGTAGTTAAGATAAAGGATGAGATTAAGAAAAGGAGTTTATTTGAGAATAAGTCCCTCTCTACCCACAAACAAAATCGATTCGGAATATACCCTTCTTTCACCGCCAAGGAACGTATCAAGACAAAACCATTAGAGCCTCAAGTAGCGAATAGCAAGACACGTCCTATTGGGGGCAAAGCGCTTGTAAAAGAGCAATGTTTGCCAAACATCAGAATGGCAACACTTAAAAGGGGGTATTCCGTTCCTAGAAGCTCAAATAAACTCAAAATAGGGCTAACCTTCATTTCTTCATGCAGGTAAAAAGTGAAGAAAAAGCCCCGAATAATAAATATCCCGAAGCGAATAGGGGATTACAAGAAATGTGGAAATATACTGAGCTATTTGACTGAGGCAAGTATTACCTAGCCTGGGGATCCACAACCACTGAGCAAATATAAGTCATGCATATGAGAGCTTGGATGAAGAGTTATGGACAATACTTAACACAACTTAATGAACGGATCCTTTCAAGGCAAGCCTACGAGGAAGATTCATCACCAAACGAATAAATGAGTATCTCTTTCCCTGAAGATTCGAGGGGATTTGGTGGTTATAGAACAACTAACAATCCTATCTTGTTGAAATAATTGTAGCTTTTCATGACCTATGCATTCTCTCTTTAGATTGGAATGCATAACCAATGGCAAGATGTATTGTTCCAATTTATCTCGAATTTGAGAACATATATTGACCTATTTCCTTTAATCTCTACAGGAAATGTCATCTTGGCGATCAAGCTAGATGGCAAGGTTACTGCAATCTATACATTGGGATTTTGATGGAAATGCACAGTCAAGAGTAAAGTGGTATTGTTCCAATTTATTCTGGATATGAAATATATGCTAACTCTTCATTTTAACCTTGACAAGGACTCAACACCACAATGGACAGGTTACAGATTCTCACAATCTATGCGACTGTATTCGGATTGGAACGAATGATCAAGGGTGAAGTTGTATTATTCCGATTAGCTTCAAAATTGAAGACATACACTAATACACTCTATTTTACTTTTACAGGGATCCTCCGTCATGACGAGTAGGTAAGTATCCCTTTCCTAATATTCTAAAATTTTCAAAATCATGTCATTTGAATTCGAAGGATTAGAAAATTCACAAAATCAATAACGTTTTCAAATAACGTTTAAACGTTCAATAAGCCCACATCTTGAAAAGGCATCCGGCTTAGAACTTCATTTGCATTGTGATTCAAAAAGCTTTGAAGTTATCCAAATCATGTTTGAAACGTACATCATGCATCACAATCCCCTATGAAGATTGAATTTTGATGAAATTGAAATGAATTTCCAAATAATGGCGTTTAAGATTTATCAGTTAGAGTACCTCAAATGATGAAAGGAAAACCATACCCAAACACGTCCCTATAAACACTTGAGTGGTGAGTGGAGACCTTTGCTTAGGGACGTAGGATTTATTCGCAGTGATTACATGGATTAAGATGACGAGAGGTAATTATTTCTCCATCCTAAACACTACATGTGACTATTGACAAACCCTTCGAACGACGGTTTCATTTCTTTACCCCTGTCAAAGAACCACCCCACATCGTGGCCAAACGAAGACT
Source organism: Psidium friedrichsthalianum (assembly GCA_019149425.1). Lineage (NCBI taxonomy): Eukaryota > Viridiplantae > Streptophyta > Magnoliopsida > Myrtales > Myrtaceae > Psidium > Psidium friedrichsthalianum. Next base: position 9,612 of record JAGVVM010002611.1, read on the forward strand.
GCTCTAGCAACAGTATGAGGTAAATGGTTAGAAATTCTCTTGCTTGGACTAATATCAATCTTCAGGTGTGTCTTTGCATTTAATCTCATATGGTAATTCAAGTGCCTTAAGATGACGAAAAGCATTAATTTCTCTATTCCACATATCTTCATCCTTTGTATAGCCTAGTTAAGCCTGTATATTCGTTTCATAAAACCTCGTTGGTGATCATTTTCCATTTCAAGAAGAAGACGACACCACCTCAAAACGGAAGAATTCGGAAGAATCGGCTCCACATAGAATTCCTGAATTAACTTTTCAAGTACGCTGGATTTCCATTTTCATGTGTACCGGTCTTAATCTTCGAAAATTCTTTTGTCAAAAAAAAAAAGAGAGAAGGGGGAAAGAAGAAAAAAAAAAGAAGAGAAGAGAAGAGCAAAAGGCGGGACTAAACTAAAAAAAGAGGAAGAACAAAAAAGTCAATCCCGGACATCAAAAGAGCAAAGCGCTAATCAAAAGCAAGGCCAATGCCCATTTGCAAATACCTCCAAAATTTCACACATTTGTTTTGCAAACTCAGTTGAAAATGTTTGCATGTTGTTTTCCTTGTATATCCCTAATGGGATCTGGTTGTACAAGAAATTCTCCGCAGGGATCATGTTGCAAAAATATATTCCTCTTCAAGCAACGACGTCAGTAGAAGTTCACATTATTCTCATACAACGATGGTGTTCTTTGTAAACTATCTCAGAAGACTCATATAGGTGACAATCTGCGATGATCACCAACGTCAAACCCTCCTCATATATTCTCCGGGCCAAAATAAGCTTTTTCTCCCTTGATCCCTAATCCTAACCTACGTTACAACCCATAAAAGTATTTTCAAATTAACGCACTTGAGTTAACATAGAGTTAAATGATTTTAAGCATCGTTCGAAGAAGTACGAGCAAGATTATTTCTCTCTCATTTTGCAGGGTTCTTGACTTGTAAACCGGAAGCAGATGATGAAGATCTTTCTTTCATTAGCCTTGACTCATTTATGAGTCCCCTTGGAAACCTTTAACCGAGCCCAACATTACGGTCCCTTAAAAGACCTTTCAGATCAATCAAATTGTATGCACTGCGAACAATTCCGAAACCCTAGGCATAGGTTCAAGAGAAAATCCGAATGCTTCCTGAAGAGAAATCAAAACCTTCTTTGGAGAAATAGTGAGAAGCCCTCTTTGATAAGCGTACTTCAATTGATGTCTTAAGCAAACTCTTTGGTAATTTCAATTCATTTGATTCAAAACCTTCCTTATAAGGGATTTTTTATCGTACTTGTTATGTGACAAGATGCTTTGGATAACCTCTGACATCACTTTACATTCTTTGAAAAAAAATTCTGTATGACGACTCGGGTTCGAGCTTCTGCAGGCTTTCTGGTTCCATCCAGATCCCAGAATGGCGCCCTCCTCGATGAGATAATTCGGGTTTGAGAATCTGCGGGCTTTCTGATTCCATCTAGATCCCAGAATGGCACCCTCTTTAGTAAGACAATTCAAATCAAGGTTTCCATATGATTCTTGATTTCCTAAATCTCATAATAATGTCAAAATAAGATTCCCACGTTTGAAGTCTTTTTCAAAGTCTAAAAACCCCTCTGATTCGCGAAAGCGTTATCACAGGTCTCCTTCTTAAAAGAATCACAGATAGGCGTCTAAAAGCATAGTTCAAGTTCGGAACTGAACAGTTCACGACTCGCCATTCTAAAATCATGATGACTTTGATAAATCTTTTTGTAAGTGTTTACAGGTTAGTAGCCGCGGAGCTATCATCCTCCGGACTGAATTGCCAACCTTCAGCTTCAGAAGATTTAGTTTCCCCTCAAACCCTCCATGATAGGGATACGCCTCTAATGTATCTCGAAGCACAGTTCGAGTCGGAGCCCAGAGCGCTTACGACTCGCCGCTTAGAGATACGGTGACCGCCTTTTTCCACGAGCGTGCCTCGGTTAGTAGCCTCGAAGTTTTCACCCTCCAGAATGGATAGCAGCCGATAGCCTCGGAAAAGATTTAATTTTCCCCCAAACCTCCATGATAGGGATACACCTCTAAGGTATCTCGAAGCACAGTTCGAGTCAGAGCCCAAAGCGCTCGCGACTCACCGCTTAGAGATACGGTGACCGCCTTTTCCGCGAGCGTGCATCGGTTAGTAGCCTCGGAGCTTTCACCCTCCGGAATAGATAGCAGCTGATAGCCTCGGAAAAGATTTAATTTTCCCCCAAACCCTCCATGATAGGGATACACCTTTAAGGTATCTTGAATCATAGTTCGAGTCAGAGCCCAAAGCGCTCGTGACTCGCCGCTTAGAGATACGGTGACCGCCTTTTCCGTGAGCGTGCGTCGGTTAATAGCCTTGGAGCTTTCACCCTCCGGAACGGATAGCAGCCGATAGCCTCGCAAAAGATTTAGTTTTTCCCCCAAAACCCTTTATGATAGGGGTATATCTCTAAGGTGTCTCGAAGCACAGTTCGAGTCGGAGCCTAGAACGCTCGCGACTCGCCGCTTAGAGATACAGTGACTGCCTTTCCCGCGAGCGTGCGTCAGTTAGTAGCTTCGGAGCTGTCACCCTCCGGAACGGATAGCAGCTGATAGCTTCGGGAAAGATTACCTTTCTTCACAAAGTTCTTCCTATAGGAATCTGCCACGAGATGACCTACCATACGAGTCCGAGTTCAACCACCTTAAGGTGTTTCTGTAAACGAATCCTCAGGTTTTCCAATCCGTTTTTCATAGGTCAGTCAACGACAATCGTTCGACGGGCAGGTCTTGGGCGAGTCAGGTTAGTGGAACTACGTCGTTTCAAGGAGGGGTAGTTGGTCCGGTTCTTGGGCCGAGTCAGGTTAGTGGGCCGAGTCCATTTGACCCGGTCCGTATAACAAATAAGAAGAAATAAAAATAATAAAAAATGATAAAAAAAATTCAGAAAATCAAATAAAAATTAGAAAAATGGAAAACTGGTAAAATCCAAACGGTGTCGCTCTAGGTCTAGGGTTTTAGGATTAGGTTTGGACCTTTGGGTCATGTGGGCCGGGTCAATCCGACCCGGTCCGGAAAATTAAATAAAAAAAGTAGTAAAATTAAAATATATAATAAATAAATAAATAAATCTCAAAAACAAAAATTCATAAAAATAATTTAAAAAAATTAAATAAAATATATATATATTATTATTATTATTATTATTTAGAAATTGTTAAAAATAAAGAAAATTCCTAAATAATAATAATAATAATAATAAATAATAATAATAAAATACAATAATAAATTAGTAAAATAAAATAAAAATATCATATAAAATATCATATAATAAAATAAGAAATAAAATAAGATAAAAGAAATATAAAATAAAATAAAAACTGAAAAAATATAATAAATAGAATAATAAATAATAAATAAAATAATAAATAATAATAAAAATTTAAAATTTAAAATTTAAAATTAAAAATGCAAAAAAATTCAGAAAAAATTCTCAGAAACTACGGAAATTAGAAAAAAAAAGTCACATTCGACTGGTTTGACCTATTTCACATTCCTGATTTTTCGAACCTTCAAAAATGACCATTTTGCTCCTCTGGTCAATCTGACCCAAATCATCCCAAACCACCCGCGAACCCAATTGACATAATTTCTAGGCCCTTTAGGCCCCTCTAGGCTCGTTATGACTTGATGTGAAGTGATTTCTCCTTGAATTGATTTCTTGATTGCACTTTTATTTTGATGATTGTGATTAATAGGATAGATACTCCCATTTACATGAACCTATTAGATTCTTGGAACCTACCTTACCCAATCTTGCTTGCATGAATTCCTTAGATTAGGAAATCACTCAACTTAGGTACCGAAAGGGCGTCAGTAGCATTACTGGCGTAACTAAGTCCCCAAACTCAAAATCTTTGATTTTCGCAAAATTGAGCGATATCTCCCAATCACTCGATAAGGTTTCTAGTCATACCCTCCAAAGAATGACTGGTGGCGACTCCTATGGTATGCACACTAATCACATGTCACCCGACCACACTAAGGTCAGCCTCGATTTAAAAAAAAAAAATTTCCTGACGCGATTTGGTATGGGCCTGGGAGGGCCCGCGCTAGGTCTCTCAAGGGTCTAGCAGTCCATTAACTCCCTCGAGGATCAGAGGAATCTCTCAGGAGGTCGCGACAAACGTACATACACGACATACGGATACGAAGACGTACGAATATGACATGCGGAGTTGAAGACGTACAAATACGATATGCGTATCACGAAACCAGTCAACAGAATACATGAAACCTTTACGCCACCAAGTAGGAGGCAGAGTCTACTGCGATATGGGGTTCAAATAAAAAAAATATAGAAAATTACAATACGAATACGTATGCGGCATGGCAAAGTATGCACAAGCTATATTATATGAAATGCACATGAATGATAATTTTTTGGTATTTTCGAATTAAATAAGACTGATGATGCAAAATATTCTAAATATAAACGTAATATTAAACGATACGATATAAAAAGCTGTATATAAAGGTAAGCATTAAAATTCCCTAAAGCCGAAAAAGGGAGTAAGCAAACGACTTCTGTGCAGTGTTACGACCTCCAGCAGGTGGCTCGACCTACTGATTATGGGTTTAATAATGTAGAAACCAAAACGCATAAAATAGAGTACAGAAAGCAATAAATAAAAAACCTCCAGCAGGTGGCTCGGCCCATCAATTTTGGAGTTTGATAATACAGAGATTAAACTGCAGAAAATACAATACAGAAAATAGTAAATAAAGAACCTCCAGCAGGTGGCTCGGCTTATCAATTCTGGGGTATAATAATACAGAAATCAAAATATAAGAGATGGAATACAAGAGATCTTTACACCACCAAATAGGGGGCAGAGCGTACCGCAATTTGGGATTCAATCTTTTAAGCAAAAAATGCAAAAAATTTCAATACGAATACGACATGTGGATATGAAGATATACGAATATCACATGGCATAATCGAAATTTAAATCAATCCATTTAGGTAACGACATTCTCGAAGATTTTAATGGTTATGATTGTTGACACCTAAATTTTGACTATCATTTTTAATCATTTTTCATAAAAAAAAAAAATAGAACTAATTTTAGTTCTTGCCAAAAATAATTGAATCATTTTTCATATTTATTCATGCATCTCATTCTATTTGTGGCGGAAAATATGAGCTTAAATTGACGGGCAATTGGACTAAGCATGGGAGAAATACGTCGAAAATTTTATGAAGGCTTGGATTTAAAGAAATATTTTCTCAGGGACTAAATTGCAAAATACTTAAGACTTCAAGGACTAAAATGTAAATTTTTAAAACTTGAGGGATTACTTTGTAAATAACTAAAAAGGTGAGTTAGTGAAAAATTAGAAAAGTTGGTGGGGAAGATAAAAAAAAAGTTTGGTGGAAAAATAAGAATGAAAAATAAAGATAAAGAAGAGTTAGTGGAAAAAAAAGAATGGAAGATAAAGATAAAAAAGAGTTAGTGGAAAAACAAGAGTGGAAGATAAAGATAAAAAAAAAAGTTAGTGGAAAAACAAGAGTGGAAAATAAAAATAAAAAAGAGTTAGTGGAAAAATAAGAATGGAATATGGGATATATAAAAAAAAAAAAGGATAGAGGAGCATGCTATAAAAGGAGGAAGAAGGAAAGATTTGAGGAGCATTCATTTGGAGAAAATTTAACAAGACATAAGAAAGAGGAGAGAGTTTTATTTGAGAGGTGGATGAGAGTTCGAAACTCGGTGTTGCCATCCCAATTCTTCCATTGACCAACGCAGGTTACGAGTCTACCCCATCGTTCAAGCCACAAGTTCATCCCCGTTGTTTGTGCCGCCATTTGCAACCTTGATCTGCAAGGTAATACGAGATTCGAATTCGGCAATCAAATGCACCAAATTAGGTAACGACCCTAATCATTTAAAATATTCGAGAATCTTGTTACCTAAATGGATTGATTTGAATTATTATTATACCTCGTTAAATATATTGCATGTCTTCTTTAGATAAATTATACATCTATTTTGAGGTATATTCATTGCACAATGTAATAAAAAAAATTCCAAAAGATTTGCGTTTATCAATTGCCATGTCAAAATAAAAGAGTGCATATTCTCACATCATGTATATAATCGTATGTATAAACCTACCTTGTAAATATTTAGAGTAAATCTCATGCATTGCATATAGTTTACCTTGAGCTTCATTGGGGAATCCATCATAATTGTCAAATTGAACATTTTTTTATAAAATTGGTACCAAAATGGCATTAATTGAAAGGTTAATGTAACCAAGTCCCCGATCACCTAATCTCTGGTTTGTAGAGAATGAAGTAGTTCTCTAACTATTTTATTCGGGTTTCTAATCAATCTACCAAAAAAAATGATTAGTGATGACTCCAAAATATTTTTGAAATTAAACTTAAGTCATGATTTGGTAGAACTTGGGAGAGTTCGAGCTAACTTAATTAATCTAATTAATTAATTTGGTAATCCATTAACCTGAAATCGTAAAGCCGATTTTTAGGTCGCGACAGCTTGGCGACTCCACTGGGGACTTGTTCTTAATTTTTGAAAAAATTTAAGAACCTAGTGGACTTAGGCCTGAAAAATTTTATTTTCATAAAATTTTTCAGGCCTAAGTCCACCTAGGTTCTTAAATTTTTTCAAAAATTAAGAACAAGTCCCCAGTGGAGTCGCCAAGCTGTCGCGACCTAAAAATCGGCTTTACGATTTCAGGTTAATGGATTACCAAATTAATTAATTAGATTAATTAAGTTAGCTCGAACTCTCCCAAGTTCTACCAAATCATGACTTAAGTTTAATTTCAAAAATATTTTGGAGTCATCACTAATCATTTTTTTTGGTAGATTGATTAGAAACCCGAATAAAATAGTTAGAGAACTACTTCATTCTCTACAAACCAGAGATTAGGTGATCGGGGACTTGGTTACATTAACCTTTCAATTAATGCCATTTTGGTACCAATTTTATAAAAAAATGTTTCAATTTGACAATTATGATGGATTCCCCATGAAGCTCAAGGTAAACTATATGCAATGCATGAGATTTACTCTAAATATTTACAAGGTAGGTTATACATACGATTATATACATGATGTGAGAATATGCACTCTTTTATTTTGACATGGCAATTGATAAACGCAAATCTTTTGGAATTTTTTATTACATTGTGCAATGAATATACCTCAAAATTAGATGTATAATTTATCTAAAGAAGACATGCAATATATTTAACGAGGTATAATAATAATTCAAATCAATCCATTTAGGTAACAAGATTCTCGAATATTTTAAATGATTAGGGTCGTTACCTAATTTGGTGCATTTGATTGCCGAATTCGAATCTCGTATTACCTTTGCAGATCAAGGTTGCAAATGGCGGCACAAACAACGGGGATGAACTTGTGGCTTGAACGATGGGGATAGACTCGTAACCTGCGTTGGTCAATGGAAGAATTGGGATGGCAACACCGAGTTTCGAACTCTCATCCACCTCTCAAATAAAACTCTCTCCTCTTTCTTATGTCTTGTTAAATTTTCTCCAAATGAATGCTCCTCAAATCTTTCCTTCTTCCTCCTTTTATAGCATGCTCCTCTATCCTTTTTTTTTTTTTATATATCCCATATTCCATTCTTATTTTTCCACTAACTCTTTTTATTTTTATTTTCCACTCTTGTTTTTCCACTAACTTTTTTTTTATCTTTATCTTCCACTCTTGTTTTTTCACTAACTCTTTTTTATCTTTATCTTCCATTCTTTTTTTTCCACTAACTCTTCTTTATCTTTATTTTTTCATTCTTATTTTTCCACCAAACTTTTTTTTTATCTTCCCCACCAACTTTTCTAATTTTTTCACTAACTCACCTTTTTAGTTATTTTAAAAGTAATCCCTCAAGTTTTAAAATTTACATTTTAGTCCTTGAAGTCTTAAGTATTTTGCAATTTAGTCCCTGAGAAAATATTTCTTTAAATCCAAGCCTTCATAAAATTTTCGACGTATTTCTCCCATGCTTAGTCCAATTGCCCGTCAATTTAAGCTCATATTTTCCGCCACAAATAGAATGAGATGCATGAATAAATATGAAAAATGATTCAATTATTTTTTGGGCAAGAACTAAAATTAGTTCTATTTTTTTTTTTATGAAAAATGATTAAAAATGATAGTCAAAATTTAGGTGTCAACAATCATAACCATTAAAATCTTCGAGAATGTCGTTACCTAAATGGATTGATTTAAATTTCGATTATGCCATGTGATATTCGTATATCTTCATATCCACATGTCGTATTCGTATTGAAATTTTTGCATTTTTTTGCTTAAAAGATTTGAATCCCAAATTGCGGTACGCTCTGCCCCCTATTTGGTGGTGTAAAGATCTCTTGTATTCCATCTCTTATATTTTGATTTCTGTATTATTATACCCCAGAATTGATAAGCCGAGCCACCCTGCTGGAGGTTCTTTATTTACTATTTTCTGTATTGTATTTTCTGCAGTTTAATCTCTGTATTATCAAACTCCAAAATTGATGGGCCGAGCCACCTGCTGGAGGTTTTTTATTTATTGCTTTCTGTACTCTATTTTATGCGTTTTGGTTTCTACATTATTAAACCCCATAATCAGTAGGTCGAGCCACCTGCTGGAGGTCGTAACACTGCACAGAAGTCGTTTGCTTACTCCCTTTTTTCTTTTTCGGCTTTAGGGAATTTTTAATGCTTACCTTTATATACAGCTTTTTATATCGTATCGTTTAATATTACGTTTATATTTAGAATATTTTGCATCATCAGTCTTATTTAATTCGAAAATACCAAAAATTACATTCATGTGCATTTCATATAATATAGCTTGTGCATACTTTGCCATGCCGCATACGTATTCGTATTGTAATTTTCTATATTTTTTTTATTTGAACCCCATATCGCAGTAGACTCTGCCTCCCTACTTGTGGCGTAAAGGTTTCATGTATTCTGTTGACTGGTTTCGTGATACGCATATCGTATTTGTCGTCTTCAAATCCGCATGTCATATTCGTACGTCTTCGTATCCGTATGTCGTGTATGTACGTTTGTCGCGACCCTCCTGAGAGATTCCTCTGATCCTCGAGGGAGTTAATGGACTGCTAGACCCTTGAGAGACCTAGCGCGGGCCCTCCCAGGCCCATACCAAATCGCGTCAGGAAATTTTTTTTTTTTTTAAATCGAGGCTGACCTTAGTGTGGTCGGGTGACATGTGATTAGTGTGCATACCATAGGAGTCGCCACCAGTCATTCTTTGGAGGGTATGACTAGAACCTTATCGAGTGATTGGGAGATATCGCTCAATTTTGCCGAAAATCAAAGATTTTGATTTTGGGACTTAGTTACGCCAGTAATGCTACTGACGCCCTTTCGGTACCTAAGTTGAGTGATTTCCTAATCTAAGGAATTCATGCAAGCAAGATTGGGTAAGGTAGGTTTCAGAATCTAATAGGTTCATGTAAATGGGAGTATCTATCCTATTAATCACAATCATCAAAATAAAAGTGCAATCAAGAAATCAATTCAAGGAGAAATCACTCACATCAAGTCATAACGAGCCTAGAGGGGCCTAAAGGGCCTAGAAATTATGTCAATTGGTTCGCGGGTGGTTGGGATGATTTGGGTCAGATTGACCAGAGGAGCAAAATGGTCATTTTTTGAAGGTTCGAAAATCAGGAATGTGAAAATAGGTCAAACCAGTCGAATGTGACTGTTTTTTTTCTAATTTCCGTAGTTTCTTGAGAATTTTTTTCTGAATTTTTGTTGCATTTTTAAATTTTAATTTTAAATTTTTAACTTTTTATTATTATTTATTATTTTATTTATTATTTTTATTCTATTTATTATATTTTTTCAGTTTTATTTTATTTATATTTCTTTTATCTTATTTTATTTCTTATTTATTATATGATATTTTATATGATATTTTTATTTTATTTTACTAATTTATTATTGTATTTTATTATTATTATTATTATTATTATTATTATTATTATTTTAGGAATTTTCTTTATTTTTAACAATTTCTAAATAATAATAATATATATATATTTTATTTATTTAATTTTTAAAATTATTTTTATGAATTTTGTTTTTGAGATTTATTTATTTATTATTATATATTTTAATATTACTACATTTTTTATTTAATTTTCCGGACCGGGGTCGGATTGACCCGCCCACATGACCCAAAGGTCCAAACCTAATCCTAAAACCCTAGACCTAGAGCGACACCGTTTGGATTTTTACCAGTTTTTCCATTTTTTCTAATTTTATTTGATTTTTCTGAATTTTTTTTATCATTTTTTTATTATTTTATTTCTTCTTATTTGTTATACGGACCGGTCAACTGGACTCGGCCACTAACCTGACTTGCCCAAGAACCGGACCAACTACCCTCCTTGAAACGACGTAGTTCCACTAACCTGACTCGGCCAAGACCTGCCCGTCGAACGATGTCGTTGACTGACCTATTGAAAACGGATTGGAAACCTGAGGATTCGTTTACGAAACACCTTAAGGTGGTTGAACTCGGACTCGTATGGTAGGTCATCTCGTGGCAGATTCCTATAGGAAGAACTTTGTGAAGAAAGGTAATCTTCCCCGAGCTATCAGCTGCTATCCGTTTCGGAGGGTGACAGCTCCGAAGCTACTAACTGACGCACGCTCGCGGGAAAGGCAGTCACTGTATCTCTAGCGGCGAGTCGCGAGCGGTTCTAGACTCCGACTCGAACTGTGCTTCGAGACACTCTTAAGATATACCCCTATCTAAAGGGTTTTGGGGAAAAACTAAATCTTTTGCGAGGCTATCGGCTGCTATCCGTTCCGGAGGGTGAAAGCTCCAAGGCTATTAACCGACGCACGCTCACGGAAAGGCGGTCACCGTATCTCTAAGCGCGAGTCACGAGCGCTTTGGGCTCTGACTCGAACTATGATTCAGATACCTTAAAGGTGTATCCCTATCATGGAGGGTTTGGGGGAAATTTAAATCTTTTCCGAGGCTATCAGCTGCTATCTATTCCGAGGGTGAAAGCTCCGAGCTACTAACCGATGCACGCTCGGCGAAAAGCGGTCACCGTATCTCTAAGCGGTGAGTCGCGAGCGCTTTGGGCTCTGACTCGAACTGTGCTTCGAGATACCTTAGAGGTGTATCCCTATCATGGAGGGTTTGGGGAAATTAAATCTTTTCCGAGGCTATCGGCTGCTATCCATTCCGGAGGGTGAAAACTTCGAGCTACTACCGAGGCACGCTCGTGGAAAAGGCGGTCCACCGTATCTCTAAGCGGCGAGTCGTAAGCGCTCTGGGCTCCGACTCGAACTGTGCTTCGAGAATACATTAGAGGCGTATCCCTATCATGGAGGGTTTGAGGGGAAACTAAATCTTCTGAAGCTGAAGGTTGGCAATTCAGTCCGGAGGATGACAGCTCCGCGGCTACTAACCTGTAAACACTTACAAAAAGATTTATCAAAGTCATCATGATTTTTAGAATGGCGAGTCGTGAACTGTTCAGTTCCGAACTTGAACTATGCTTTTTAGACGCCTATCTGTGATTCTTTTAAGAAGGAGACCTGTGATAACGCTTTCGCGAATCAGAGGGGTTTTTTAGACTTTGAAAAAGACTTCAAACGTGGGAATCTTATTTTGACATTATTATGAGATTTAGGAAATCAAGAATCATATGGAAACCTTGATTTGAATTGTCTTACTAAAGAGGGTGCCATTCTGGGATCTAGATGGAATCAGAAAGCCCGCAGATTCTCAAACCCGAATTATCTCATCGAGGAGGGCGCCATTCTGGGATCTGGATGGAACCAGAAAGCCTGCAGAAGCTCGAACCCGATCGTCATACAGAATTTTTTTTCAAAGAATGTAAAGTGATGTCAGAGGTTATCCAAAGCATCTTGTCACATAACAAGTACGATAAAAAATCCCTTATAAGGAAGGTTTTGAATCAAATGAATTGAAATTACCAAAGAGTTTGCTTAAGCATCAATTGAAGTACGCTTATCAAAGAGGGCTTCTCACTATTTCTCCAAAGAAGGTTTTGATTTCTCTTCAGGAAGCATTCGGATTTTCTCTTGAACCTATGCCTAGGGTTTCGGAATTGTTCGCAGTGCATACAATTTGATTGATCTGAAGGTCTTTTAGGGACCGTAATGTTGGGCTCGGTTAAAGGTTTCCAAGGGGGACTCATAAATGAGTCAAGGCTAATGAAAGAAAGATCTTCATCATCTGCTTCGGGTTTACAAGTCAAGAACCCTGCAAAATGAGAGAGAAATAATCTTGCTCGTACTTCTTCGAACGATGCTTAAAATCATTTAACTCTATGTTAACTCAAGTGCGTTAATTTGAAATACTTTTATGGGTTGTAACGTAGGTTAGGATTAGGGATCAAGGAGAAAAAGCTTATTTTGGCCCGGAGAAATATATGAGGAGGGTTTGACGTTGGTGATCATCGCGATTGTCACCTATATGAGTCTTCTGAGATAGTTTACAAAGAACACCATCGTTGTATGAGAATAATGTGAACTTCTACTGACGTCGTTTGCTTGAAGAGGAATATATTTTTGCCAACATGATCCCTGCGGAGCATTTTCTTGTACAACCAGATCCCATTAGGGATATACAAGGAAAACAACATGCAAACATTTTCACTGAGTTTGCAAAACAAATGTGTGAAATTTTGGAGGTATTTGCAAATGCATTGGCCTTGCTTTTGATTAGCGCTTTGCTCTTTTGATGTCCGGGATTGACTTTTTTGTTTCTTCCTCTTTTTTTAGTTTAGTCCCGCCTTTTGCTCTTCTCTTCTCTTTCTTTTTTTTTTTCTTCTTTCCCCCTTCTCTCTTTTTTTTTTTTGACAAAAGAATTTTCGAAGATTAAGACGTAACACATGAAATGGAAATCCAGCTACTTGAAAAGTTAATTCAGGAATTCTATGTGGAGCCGATTCTTCCGATTCCTTCCGTTTTGAGGTGGTGTCGTCTTCTTCTTGAAATGGAAAATGATCACAACGAGTTTTATGAAACGAATATACAGGCTTAACTAGGCTATACAGGGATAAGATATGTGGAATAGAGAAATTAATGCTTTTCGTCATCTTAAGGCACTTGATTACCATATGAGATTAAATGCAAAGACACACCTGAAGATTGATATTAGTCCAAGCAAGAAATTTCTAACCATTTTACCTCATACTGTTGCTAGAGCAGTCTTCGTTTGGCCACGATGTGGGGTGTTTCTTTGACAGGGGTAAAGAATGAAACCGTCGTTCGAAGGGTTTGTCAATAGTCACATGTAGTGTTTTAGGATGGAGAAATAATTACCTCTCGTCATCTTAATCCATGTAATCACTGCGAATAAATCCTTACGTCCCTAATCAAAGGTCTCCACTCACCACTCAAGTGTTTATAGGGACGTGTTTGGGTATGGTTTTTTCCTTCATCATTGAGGTACTCTAACTGATAAATCTTAACGCCATTATTTGGAAATTCATTTCAATTTCATCAAAATTCAATCTTCAAGGGGATTGTGATGCATGATGTACGTTTCAAACATGATTTTGGATAACTTCAAAGCTTTTTGAATCACAATCCAATGAAGTTCTAAGCGATGCCTTTTCAAGGTGTGGGCTTATTGAACGTTTAAACGTTATTTGAAAACGTTATTGTTTTGTGAATT
>JAGVVM010002613.1:0-20921 GCA_019149425.1 Psidium friedrichsthalianum
ATTTGTTGGTCTAGTTTTGTGTTTGTAACATGAAATTGGGGAACCGAACTGGTAATCACAGCCAGTTCCCAGCAAATTGGAATCGAAACCGGACCGTTATCTGGTGGGAAAGACCCAAACCTAGCTAGTTGCGTAGGTCAAGTCTGGGTCCAATTCAGGTGGATCTCAATTTTTTTGTTGCTCACTCCTAATACTTATCAGGGATAATAGCTAAAGGAGAAGAAAAAAGAGGACTTTGAGATCAGAGAATAATAACCAAGAACCCATCAATGGTTTTGATGTTTCCATGGCTTGCTCATGGCCACATATCACCATTTTTAGAGCTAGCAAAGTGTGCTCTCCGATAAGAAACTTCTACATTTATTTGTTGACACCTAATTTTTGATCATTTTATTTTTATAAAATCTAATAAAATACCATGATATTTTATTCTAGACAAGTTCGAGTTATTGCACCAAATAAGTTCACTAAAGGTGACACACATGGAACGATTAGCAACATGGTAGGTTTTAGCATGGTTAATGTCTAATTGCTTATGTTTTGGTCTTTGTATAAATGATCGTTAGACCCAAGGTATAATATTTACTTCGTGTGTTAGATGAGTATGGTTCATAGGTGCGCATATTGCCAGCTCATTGATCCATCTATGTCTCGATTTAAAAAGACCATGGAGCTTCTGTCAAGTCATCGATTGATCATTTGCACAAACCTAATTGATATATTTTTTATACGAGACATAAAAAATTCATTATGTTCTTAAATCATTTATACTGTCTAAGTAACCATGACTTGTTGCTAGATGTCAATCATGGCTTGTAGGACTACAGATTGATCGGTACAATTAATTTTCTTGAGAGTATTAATGTGTTAGTATAAGTCTTACTACCAGCTGATGATGAACTTAGAAATGCCATACACCATATCAATTTAGGATGGCATTGAATGGGAGAGATAATTTGCAAGTAGTGTTTACAGTCTCGACATTTATGCCCACGATAAGCAGTTGCTGATTGCACAATAAAACTGTGATAATCAATAGTTGATGAAGAGGGTGTGCAATATGTATGCGTGAGAGGACAAAATTCTCTCTCCTCTTGTGGGTGCCATAACCATACTATCAAAAGTGCGGAGAATTATCTCCATGAGATTGCTAGCATAATTAAAGTGGTGATTAGCCATGAGTTAATCTTCCATTCACATGTGATTGGTGGGTTGTTTGAACCAGGGGTCCGATGATTATGGGGGCTCGAATTGAAAAACATCCGAACAATTCGTTTTGGGCATGCTACAAGAGAGGTCTGACAAATGTGGGGCTCGAACTAAAGAATATCTAAACTAACTCATTTTGGGCACTCTGCAAGAGGTAAACTGTTTAACTCTCTTTGTTTATTTGATCTTTTTATTGAAACACACGAACAATGGCTGTAGAGATACACGTGTGGATTTTTGCTTCTGCTGCGTTTTTTTTATTTTACCTATCATACTTCGTAATAATCAATACTTGGAAAGAGTGAGGGATGGGATTGGCGATATAGATGAATGGGCACCACAACACAAGGAAACAATCTGGAAAATCTTAGAGGGCGGCGCACTAGATGGAAAATGGCACGCCGTGGAAAATGGCCTCACTTTGGCAACTCCAATGGCGTAAGATCTTTGAAGCTCGGATTTGATGATGACCTATATATAGAGATGGCAACTACTGCTCCCGCCCACAAGGACCCACTCCACCTTGGCCTTTTAGCATGCTTAGTTCTTTTCAGATTCTCATTAATTTCAATTTACATGTATAATTCTTTCATCTACACGACTCGAAGTGAAAAATAAATCTTGTTGGGTGACCAATTTTAAAGATTTGCATGACGTAATATTGCCAAATGCTTGTTCTTTTTTGTTAGGGGTGACAACTAATTTCACTTCCGTTCTATCGCATGTCGCGCTTTTGGCCCTTTACCATTCCTGGCACTGCATGCTCAAGAGCGGGTTTCGGATTTTTGTTAGCTATACAAGAGCATCTTACTTTTTTACAAAATAAATGGAGTCTTAAGATTTATCAAAAAAATTTAGCATCATGTTTTTCTTTTTTTGTGCTCACAAATTCGAATCATGCTTAAATTATTATGTTTGAGCATGCCTAGATCCTTCCTGCGCGTTGATGATAACAACCTGCCATTCTTCTCTAGGACAATCATTGAATTCCATGCGTAATCTATCTTCAACAACTTTAGGAGTGGAAACCCATCAAATCAGGGTGTGGAAATCATTGATATTCAGAAGTTTACATGTTCTAAGATGTCGTACTTCTCACGGAATCTCATTAAAGTTTAGCTATGAACGTTGGGATTGTAACTACATATGTCCTCAAGACTGGCCAAATATCATTATATTACAATTAAGGCACGTAAAAATTGACGAGACTCTCCCAAAAGCTTAATCTTTACACTTGTAGAAACTCACAGCAACATAAGAAAATAAATAGGATAAATAACGTAATTGTAATAAGAAAATTTCATTCTTATCTACTAGCAAGACTTCATACACGCAATAAGGGCACGTTAGATTTTTAAAATCTAGTGTGATTGACCGTATGCTTTGGTAATAAGGTGTGTATATAGGATTCTTCTTTCTCATTCTTTGAACAGAATTATGAAAGCCATACACTTCTTCCACCTCCTATTTTTTATTACCCATACATTCTTCCACCTCCTATTTTTTTTCTGTACCCCTGTAGTCTTGAGATCATGGGGTTGTGACTGAACTGCAAAAGTTACCATCAGACATAATTTTACATTGATTGTAGTAGAAAATGGTAGTCATTAAATGTCATAATTCGTTGCAAATCGTTCAATTCAAAAAACAAGTGAAACTTGTATAGACTTTGGAACCGATCCTGCAACTTATGATAGGATAGTTTCCAGATTCGAAGGTATACAAGGTATGTTTTAGATTCCAAAAAATGCAAAACCTATTCTAATAGATAGATTGTAGGTTCCAAATGGCACTTGTATGGAACCTGGAACCAATCACCCCTCTCGTAAGTCACGTGACGTCGATCTTGCATTGGCTACTAATCAATTTGCAATATGCTACCTGACTACCCCCTCCACAACTTAATGCCAACGCCTTCCATTAAGGTTTGAGTTATTTTTTTTGTGTCAACGTATACCCCGTTTAAAAGAATTAAAAGATTCTTTTGAATGCGCCAGAATATCACAATTCGCCCTCTTGAAGCCTAAGCAAAATGACGGTTGTGCTACTTCATCATCATGACAATTGCTTGGTTGTCACTTATCTTAATTGGACATGTTGAAAATATATCTCGAATTTGAGCCTAAAAAAATAAATTTTCTGATGCAAGTATGTTTCCAATTTTGAATAGGTTTCCAATCGATGGTTTCCTAGCCGGAGAAGGTTTCGTATTTTCGTGTCAGGTCACTTCCTTTTGCTCATTGCTGTCACTGAACACAAGATTATGAAATTGTTATCTTAACCAAAGGAGAAAAATTGCTCCCTCCTATTGCAAAACAACATTAATCTTGAAGAAACACAGAAATTATAGGACCCGTCTGGAAACCCGATCACTAATTCGAGATTATTCTCTAGTCCACCGTATTGACCACTAGAAAATTCTTACAACTAGATCAATCCACCAAATTTAACGTCGTGAACCAGTTACAAGTTGGACTTCTGATCAAGAATTTACAAACATAAAATCAGCTGGTGATCAAACTATCAAATGACGAATAAAAGGGTCCCTGTCTTCTTGATAACACAAGCACACTGGAAACAAGTGAGGGAGAAGATGGGAACCTATTTGGGTAGCGATTAGGCGGAGGAATCTCAATGAAGCTCGGACTCAGCTGCGACGAATGAAACCACGTGACTGACTGAGGCGACAGAGCTTGGCTGAGGAGTGGATCGGCGATGATCGAGTTCCGGTCAGCAGAAGGTAAAACTCATAAAAGCCGCCTGAGCTCGTCATCCAGCTCAAGCTACACGGATAGAATGGATTTGGTCAATAAAGAGAAAACCCATCATCCATTCGAGTTCACACGAATCACTAAACATGATACCAAGCAACAGAACCAAGCATACCATGCTCGGCGGCTCCGCAAAACAAACGGGAGAAGGTGGAAGCACGAGGAAGAGAGATTCCTTGGAGAGGCTGACACCAACCACAGTTACTGTAAGCATGACAACAGCGCGAGCTCGCAGTGCTCTGCTCTAGAACTAAAAACCCTTCCTCCTGTTGTCTTATGGTTAAACGATCGTTGGATTCTCAATTTGGGTCGGCACAACCGTTAAACTCACAAGCTTGGCCTTCGGGAATCGGCATGACCGCATAACATACGGGCTTGGCCTTCGGGATTAGCATGACCGTTAAACCCACGGGCTTGGCCTTCGGGAATTGGCATGACCACATAATGTATGGGCTTGGCCTTCGGGATTGGCACAACTGTGAAACGCACGGGCTTGGCCTTTGGGAATCGGCACGACTGCATAACATACGGGCTTGGCCAATATTTGGTATCATATTTTCTCTGGGCTTTTAGGCTCACTAGATTGAGGGGACTTACTCGGGGAATTGGCTTTGGGGTTCCACAGCTCTCCGCACCATTGGTACGTTCATTGGAACTTGCTGAATAAATTGCAAATGTCATCAACGAACTCTGCCATCGCGACTTGTACTTGCGTGACTTGGCTCCTGATAAGCATTTGGCATTATATATGTTCTAGGCTATTAGGCTTGCCCAACTAAGGAAGCTTGTTATGGAACTGGCTTCGGGCTGCTGAAAGCTCTCCATATCTACTTAAACAAGGTTATCTTGAACAAATATTAATGCCAATGAACAACTAAAATAGTTTCCTACACAATTTAGAACTTACCATAGATAACCGAACTGCTCACGCTTGGTCGCTACACAACTTAGGACTTACGGAACAAATTCGAACTGTTAGGGAAGTAGCATTAAATGCATAGGCAAATAAAGCTAAATTTACTCACTTGGGAGGCTACTTGGCGCTATATGACATCATAAACTTCTCTTCGAGTTTAAATGACATCACTAATCGCTAGATTCCATGGGGAAAAATCAATTGAAAGGAGAGCATTTGCTCTCGAAAAAGGTTTTTGGATGAAAACTTCAGTTCATGAAAGACAATAATTATGCTTCATGAAAACGAGTTTATCAAGCACACCAAACTAAGTTCCTTAGTTTGAAAGGACTTCTCACACGCTCTCGTCAGAGGATATCTCTTGAACCCAATCGCTCACTTGGGGGTTCTAGGATAAATATTCTCGAGACCTTGCACTATCTTCGTGTCTAATCGATGGGTAGTGCGAGTTGAGAGAACTAGGAGTGCGAGTTTGAGATACCTCTTTCTTTACTTTCATAGTGAGGGACTGCGAAATGATCATAGTGGGTAAGGTAAGAGTTGACTTACATGCTGTGCTAGTGAAGACAGAGCCGCTTGGCTCACCTCCTATCTAAATACTTACGGTAGATTCTTTGGGAACGTTCGTTAGATCAATGTTCGAGGACTAGTGATCTTGGCTTTTGCCTTGCTTGCTTAGGTAGATTTGCGAGGACCCATGGATGCAGGTTGAGAGAGAGAGAGAGAGAGAGAGAGAGAGAGAGAGAGAGAGAGAGAGAGAGAGAGAGGAATGGATGAGGATAAAGTGAAGGAGAAGAGTGTGGTTTAAAAAAGAAAGTGAGAAGCGATTGAGAAATTAGTGGTGATTGAAATCTAAACGTGCTCCATATAAACAGGCACACACAAGCACATGTCACGAACTGAGGGTCGCTCTATCGTCTCACGATCCGCGCGGCCTTGGGATACTTTCCAAGTCAGCCTTCACGATCACTCTCACTCGTTCGAAGTTCGGGTAAGTTGAACCGAACCTAAAACACACTCAAAAGCACACGAGAGAGTGGAGAGAATCTATTTGTATTGAGTTCTGGACAGTGTACAAGTGTGGGGTCATGCCCTATTTATATACACAATGGATAGTTCTAGCCCGAGTTAGATGTTCGGTGGGTGTTGGGAGATTACATTTAGTACCCAAACACCTAACCACAGAACACTCTAGATATTCGGCAATGGAAGGCTCCGGATATAAGGCTTTCCAAGGAATCTCGCCTATTCAGGTACCCGGTTGTCTTGGAGAATGCATAACCGGTCAGGCTATCTTGGGCTTTCCTTCATCAGTCAGTTCGATCTATGAATCCATCCATGTATCGTCTCAAGGTATAAGGGACTGATCGAATTTGTCGAGCCGCGATATTCTCCCCCACTCAATCGAGCGATACCTTCGTCGACTTTCTCAACATGAAAGATCTCGATGAGCTTTCGGAATTGCCACGACACTTCTTCCGGTTCTCAACTGTTCTCGCTGTTAGGAGAGCCCTTCCATTTCATCAAATACTCTCACTTGGGAGCATAATATCGCTTTCTGATGACTTGATCGGCCAATGCGTATTCAACTTCCTGATCATATGACGTTTTTGCCCCTAAGGGTGCTCATGATAATTCTCTCCGTTTTGCCTCCTCCTCGTCCAAGTGGAACGACTTTAGCATGCTCACATGGAACACTGGATACATTTTCAACTTTGTTAAAAGCTCCAGCTTGTACTCTATCTTCCCAATCCATTGTATCACATGGAATGGTCCTTCATATCGACACAACAATGATTTATGTACCCCTTTGTATTGTAGGGGTAACTTGCAAAGCACTTGGTCACCAATTTGGAACTCCACATGCCGACGTTTTCGATCAGCCTACTTTTTCATCCTCTTAGAAGCCTTGTGAAGACAAGTGCAGGCTAAGTCGATTTCCTCTTGCCACTCTCAGGCAAACTAATGTGCGGTAGGGCTACTCCCTCGATAGCCCGTTGCAATCGTGCTTGGAGTAAGCGGTTGCTACCCCATCAAAATCTCAAAGGGACTCTTCCCCCGTCGGTTCGCTCTGCTGCAAGTTGTATGAGAACTGAGCCACATCGATTAGCTTGGCCCAATCCCATTAGGTTACACTTACATAGTGCCGCAAGTATACCTCTAGGGGCGCGTCGATTCGCTTAGTCTGCCCATCGGTTTGCGGATGGAGACTGGTTGAGAAGTTCAGCTTGGTGCCGAGATCTTGAATAGCTCCATCTAGAATCGACCCGTAAACCCCAATATTTCACAATGTGCTTCAAGAATAATCTGGCCGCTTCCTCAGCAGAATAATCATCCATGGCAGGCACAAACGTTGCATACTTAGAGAACCGATCAACGATGACCATCAAGGTGCAGCATCCTTCGGACTTGGGCAGCCTAGTGATGAAGTCCATTGAGACGCTCTCCCATGATCTCTCTAGGACTTGCAACGGCTCAATGAGCCCGCCCGGATATCTCTATTCCAACTTGTCTTGTTGACACACAAGACAAGTCCATACACAGGCTTCTATGTCATCACGCAAGTGTGGCCAAAGTATCGATCCTCCATGAGCGCCATGGTGTGACGAACTCCAGGATGGCCCACCCACTTGGAATCGTTGCATTCTCACAAGATCTCCTTCTGCAATTTCCCAAAGGATAGGATGTAAAACCTCCTCTCTTTAGTGTAGATGAGATCATCCTCACACCAGAAACGTACGAGTACTTCCTTCTCGAACATACTCGAGAATCATCTTTATTGCAGGATCACACTACAGCCCTTCTTTGATTCTCTTGATCAGGGATACTCCGGCCTACTTATTGAGGCCAGTTCGCTCTTCCGACTCAAGGTGTCCGCAACAGAATTCATTTTCCTAGGCTTGTACTCCAGGACATAATCGAACTCAACCAAGAAGTCCTGCCAACGAGCTTTGCTTCGGATTCAGCTTTTTCTATGTTTAGAAGTAGCTCATGGCAATGTTATCCGTACTTACGACGAACTGTGTTCCCAAGAGATAATATCTCAATGTGCGAAGACAATGGACCACTGCGGTCATTTCTTTCCCTTGGATGGTGTACCGCCCTCCGTCTCATTTAGCCTTCGAAACTCGAAGGCCATAGAATGCCCATTCTACATCAACACGCCCCTATAAGTAAAATCCAAAGTATCAAACTCTACCTCATCGGGTTTAGTGAAGTCAGGTAACATGAGCACGAGCTCCTCAGTCATCACTCGTTTTAGGTAATCAAATGCCTTCTGGCTTTGCTCCATCCATTCCCACGTCCTCCCTTTATTAAGTAGGTCCATGAGCGGAGTTGTGATATCTGAATAGTCTCGGATGAATCGTTGGTAGTAGTTTGCCAAATCGAGAAATGATCTCAATTCTGTCAATTTCATTGGTGGCTCCCACTCCGTAATGGCTTGGATCTTCGCTGGATCCATTCTCACTCATTGGCCCTTAACAATGTGACCGAGGAACGATACTTTGGGCTATGCGAAAACATACTTTTCCTTCTTCACACACAGCTCTTTTTCACATTCGAAGAGAACCATCGTGCTTCTTTTGGAATAAGACCGAGGCAACGACAAGCCTTGAAGGTTGTATATAGCCAGCGTCAAGGAGGTTCTTGAGCTGCTTCCTCGTCTCCTTTAACTCAGGAGGTGCCATGCGATATAGTACCAGGGCTGATGGACGAGCATCAGGGATCAGCTCAATCTTGTGGTGCACCTCTCTCTTTGGTGGCAACCTTTTCGGCAACTCGGGCGGCATTACATCCTTAAACGTATCGAGGACTTGCGTTACCTCCGTCAGAGTTTCAATCCCAACGATCTCGGCTTCCTCAGCCTTTAGTACGGCAACATACGTCTCATCCCCTTTTTGAGTTCCTTGGAGAGTTGGGTGGTCGAGATTACCTTGCGATTTTTCCCTGGCTCACGATCTAGTAGGGCTATGCATTGTGATCGAGGATCCAGGATGCACATGCAATCCATGGCCAACACCACCATGCCGTTTATCCGTTAATGAAACCAAGCCCAATGATCATATCGTAGTCATCAAGAGGGACTATGTCAATGTTCTCTTGTCCCTTCCACAAGCCCATAGTGAGCTCTACGTCCTTAGCCAAGCCATGGGTAGAGACTTTCTTAGAATTCATTATTTTAAGCCACTCGTCTCTCTTCTCAACCCGTAAGTTGAGCTTACTCATGGCCTCTTTCAATATGAACAAATCAGAAGTATCAGTGTCAATGAGAGCACTCATTGTAGTTCTCGTGATCGTCACGTCCATGAACATCATCCCCTTGGGCTTGATCACTTTCTTGGTCTGGATGATGTTTAGAATCCGTACTAATCCCACTTTAGCAGCCTCTTTCTTCGCGACTTCTTTTTGTTCCTTATTGGCCTTGATAGCTGCTGATATTTTCTAAGCCTTAAGGCATTCCCTAAACTTGTGTGGACCTTAGCAGAAGAAGCATTTGAAGGTGATAGGTCCACCACCTTTGTGTCCTCCATGCCTAGATCTTGGCCTCGTCTCGTGCATAAGGCGCTAGAATTTTTCCACCATAGTAACAGGGATGCTTGTTACGATTTCCCCCACTCGTTCCCTTACCACCTCTGTACCGAGTGTCCATTTTCTCTAGGCAACTCGCTTTGAATTCCACAAGTGACTCAGCCACCACTAAAGCCGTAGCGAGATCCCTGGCATTTTGCCGCTTCAGCTCATTCTTTGCCCAAGGCTTGAGGCCACGCCCATGAACTGGTAGTAGGCCTCCCGTTCATTCATTGAGCAGATTTAAAATTTCAATTCAGAAAACTTCCTCACATAATCCCGAATCAACCTTTTTGTTCAAGGCGTCGCATCTCATCTTGAGCTTCCTCCGCGCATAAGTGGGGAAGAATTGCCTACGGAACTCTCCCGTAAAGACTTCCCCACATGATGACAGGCTCAACAGACCTATTGCTACTTCAAGTATGCCACACAAACAGCGCATCCTCACTTAAGTACATGGCTGCGAGTGTTTACCCCGCGTCAGCTCATCATGAATCCCGCTTGGCCTCGAAGTATGGTTCAAGAACTAGAGGAAATTATCCAAACCCTTCGCCCCGTCCTCAAGCCTTTGAACTCCTTTGGCTGAGGAACGTCTACACCTTGGCGGTGCCAGGGCATACACCATCTACATGCCCACCTTTGAGCCTAGCCTACTCTGGTCCTGAGTTCAAGCGAACTCTTCATGAACTTCGTGAGCTAGGACGAACAGCCACCACCAAGGCCTCCAAGGCCTCGTTCTTCCTTTAGAGATCCTCTGAGTCATTGAGAGCAACCCCGGCTTGCCCTTGGATCTAAACCGTGCTTTCTTGAAGCTCTCGCATCTTGGCGAGCAACTCCTCTTTCTAGCCACGAGTTCCTTGAAGTTATTGGTCAGTTTACAACCGTGTCTTGCGACTTCGTATATCGGAAAGCTCCACTCTGCCCATTCGGATCTCAATGTCGCGAAGCACATCTCGAGAACTCCCGCTGTCCTTCCTGGTGGCGCGACCTAAAATCGAGATTGTTCCATTTTTAGGTTAACTGGATTACTTCGATGAATTAATTAAATTAACCACACAGCCCTTTGAAGTTTCAAGCTCTCCCAAGCTCTAACGCCAAATCGCAACTTAGGTTCAATATTTAATATGGCAAAGATTTTTAACTTGGAGTCGCCACTAATCATTTTAGGTAGGTTGATAGATACTAAATAAAGTATCGGCTAGAAATACTTATTCCTACACGAACCAGAGATCAATGAGTTCGGGGACTTGGTTACGCTAACATTTCTATCAACGCCCTTCGCCGTACCTCTTTCTTTTCATGAAAAAAAGTTTTATTAGGCAGTTTGATAACTCTATTAACCTAAGTTACTAACAAAGTTATCAGACAGGACTCAAAACATTAGCAAGGAGCATGCGCCAAACAATCTTCTCTCTTTTTTTTGGTTTTCATTTTTTTTTTAAAAAAAAATAAACCATATGCCAATGCATGAAATTATCCTAAGATGCCATGACTTGAATTGAATGCAAGACTACCTTAAGCATGCATATGCAGGTAAATTAAACCACATGACTACCCAATGACATGCAATTAAATTAAACTAGGTACAATGTTATGCTATGGTTTAATTAAATCAACTACATTGTATCGAATTAATTAAACGACTTAAACATGGAATTCTATATGTGATGCAAATCTAACATGCAATTTCAAAAATGACATGGTAAAGATGACATGTAATGCATGTGATAAACAATTTTTTTATGATTTTCGGATTTAAGGAAGACCAAAAATAAAACACCTCTCAAAAAGTGGTTATTTTGAACTAGATTATGCATGAAATCTATCCTAATCCTATCCTATCTAGAGTAGACTATTTTAAACATGCAAACTTACCTAAACATGCAAATTCTATTTTAAAAATGCAATTGTTACCTAAATGGAAAATTATCTAGCGAAACCCTACTCTAAGAACTGAATATCGCTGCTACATAGAGTGATATGCAAATCTATTTTGAAAGGAAATTATCTGCCATGTAGAAGATTTTAGGATTTTGAAGCATGCAGATAAAGATATGCAAGATAACGATCCAATCCAAATCAATTCACATATGGAAACCAAAATAACCAACTTGAGGATTTCGCAATTTACTTTCGAATTAAGTTTCGATCTAAAGCCTAATAGATCGACCTCAAAATTCGAAATGCCCGGCTATGGAATAATTCTATCTAAAGCCTGATAGATAGACTTATTTCCGTGTATCGCGTTGCGGATTAGGAAATCTCTCCAATCGATTACATTTTGAAATCTTTATATATCTTGAGTATATTCAGATTTATTTCTGAAAAAAATATTCTGAATTTTGAACTCTCGGGAAACTCCAAATATTTCGAACTATATGCTCAATCTCTTAAAGATAATGAAACTGACCGCAAAACATATCAAATATCCGAAAGATATCCTCAAGATATGATTGAATTTGACACATGCACCAATATCCTCAAGATAAGGCTAAAATTTCAGATTGCATGAAAATTAATTCCTCCCCAATGATATCCTACGTTTCACCAAGTGCATCCAAAATCGAAAATTCCCACTTATCTTCAACATCCTCAAGATGCTTCAAATCTTGAAAATTGGATTAAGCATTCACACAAAATTCTGGATAACTCACGTTTTGGCACAAGATTTTTATCAAGTGGAATAATCAAAGTGATGCGAAAGTACCTGCACTCCCGTCCCTAGGCTAATTTTTTATATATGCTTCCAATCTCGAAAATTTCAAATTAGGCGGTATATAGTCTCACAAAATTCATCAATATTCGAATCAAATAAATATTCCTGAAGATTTGGAATAGGAAATTACCTAATTTGATCTTGAGGCAAACTGAGCACCACGTGATTTGTGCTAGACCCGATGGCTAAGATTGTGCGTTAGGGAACCTTGCGACAGATGAAATTGCAGCAGCTAACTCGAGCTTCACACTCCACGGTGATTTGCAGAAAAATCACTTAACAGTCGAACTTGGGACCGAGCAAACGTTAGCGGAAAATGGATGATGCAACGTCAAGGTGGTGGTGCGGCGGTGGAGAGATGGTGCGCGCACAGAAAAAATTTCAATCTTCGGTGGAGGAAAAACTCTCGAAACTCCAAGTGAGGCTCTGAAAATTTTTGATAATAATCGCCGACCCCTTGAAACCCTAAGCTTAGGCTAGTATTTATAGAGTTAGATCAATCCTTAGCCCAGTAGGATGTATTAAGAGACAGTAGGATTAAGCCTAGCTAAGATTAAATTAGAGCCATTAGATTAGAAATTCTGAATTTAGGAGTTTTATTGCTTTAAACTCTTAATTTTTCAGAATATTAAGAGTTCATGGGTTAGAACTCTTGATTTAAGTCGACTCTACTGACCGTCTCAATCGATCAAATGAATGCATGAATAAAATAAATATGCAAATCATGAGTAAACTATTTTTTTGTGAGAATAAATTCTCATTTTTTTTTGCAATATACTACAAGAAATTGAATTAAATTACTGCGTATCAAACACCTGGTCTGGCGATAGGCTGTTTAGTGCGGTTGATCGACAGACCCTTCCAACCCGCTATTATCAGACTTGTCCTCATGGACAACCGCCGCATAACCACCTTCTCACTACCTCTTCGCCATCACGTCAAGAGTTGAGTTTCCCTCACGAACAACCGAACAAGGCTCGAACCTGCTCTGATACCATTTGTCACGAACTGAGGGTCGTTCCATCGTCACCACAATCCTCGCGGCCTTAGGATACTTTCCCAATTTAGCCTTCACGATACTCTCATTCGCTGAAGGTTGAGTAAGTCGAAACCGAACTGAAAACACACTTAAGAACACGAGAGAGTGGAGAGAATCTGTTTGTATTATGAGTTCTGGACAATGTACAAGGTGGAGGTCATGCCCTATTTATACACACAACGGATAGTTCTAGCCCGAGTTAGATGTTAGTGGGGTGTTGAGAGATTGCATTTAGTACTCGAACACCCAACCACAAAACACTCTGGATACTCGGCCATAGAAGGCTCCAGACATAAGGCCTTCCAAGGAATCTCGCCCATTCGGGTACTCGGTTGTCTTGGAGGATGCATGAACGGGTCGGTCGAGCTTGTCTTGGGCTTTCCTCATCAGCCCATTTGATCTATGAGTGATCCATGTACTTCTTAGGGCTAAGGGACTGATCAAATTTGTCGAGCCATGATACACACATGATCTTTAAAGAGATATAATGGTAATAATTCAAAAATCAACAAAAAACAGAAGATAAACGTAACAACTGAAAAATCACATCAACAGTCATCGCAATAGATATTTTGACAAAACTGGCAGATTTTTCATCCCCAATACACTGTAATGATAACTTTTTCAAGAGATTAGATGTACCTGATCTTTCAAGTGATGTAAATATCTGTTATCAATATTTTGCGATACTACGGATCTTTTACACTTGTTATTGGATTAAATTCTCTTTTGACATAATTCAAATGCTTGCTTGTCCAAAGGTTTTGTGAAGATATCAACTAGCTGATGTTTTGTGTCGACAAAGTGTGTGCACGCATCACCTCTATTCACATGATCTCTAATAAAGTGATGATTTACTTCAATGTACTTTGTTCTTGAATGCAATATGGGATTCTTGGTCAAGTTTATCGCACTTGAATTGTCACAATATATAGGGATATTCAATTTTGTTCCTCAAAGTCACTAAGTTGCTATTTCATCCAAAGAAATTAGGCACAACAACTCCCTAGTGCAATGTACTCATCTTTAGTGGTTGAGAGAGCAACTAAGTTTTGCTTTTTTGAAAACCAAGAGATCAACATTTTTCCCATCAATTGACATGTACCAGATGTAGTTTTTTGATCGATTTTGCAACCTAAATAGTCAACATCTAAATATCCCAATAAATCAAAGCTTGATACTTAGGATACCACAACCCTATCCTAGGTGATGAACCAACGTACCTGATGATCCTTTTTACAACTGTGATATGTTTTTCCTTTAGATTAGATTGGAATGGTGCACATAAAGACATGGTGAACAAAATATCCGGTGGAGAAGCAGTTAAGTACAGTAGTGATCCTATCATGCTTCTATAGGAATCAACATACATACCTTTTTCATCCTTGTCCAGTTTGATAGATGTGGCCATAGTTGTTTTAGTGAATTTGCATCATTCTAGACTGAATCTTTTTATCAGATCTTTAGCAGTCCTTCCAGACCAAATCTTTTCATCAGATCTTTAGCAAACTTTTCTTGGTGAATGAAAGTGCAGCTCTTGTTTGCTTTACTTGAGTCCAAGGAAAAAATTCATCTCCCCATCATGCTTATCTCAAATTCACTTGTTATTGCTTTCTCAAAGTCATTGTAAGGATTTTCATTAGTAGAGCCAAAGATTATGTCATCAACATAGATTGGAACTAGCAAAATGTTTTTACCTTCTTCGTGATAAACAAATTAGTATCAACTTTACCCTTTCCAAAGTTATGTTCAAGAAGGAAAGAACTTAATCTGTGATTGAAGATCTTATCTTGATTCCTTCATCAATTTTCCAATGACCTAATATTTGGGATGACTAGTCTTGAACTTCCAATTCGTACAATGTTGATTTGAACTTGAAGGATTAGTAGCTTCTTGTTGCAGTGGCTATTGAACATTTACTGGAGCAAATATTTGGAAATCCACCTCCTATTCAACCCTTTGAACACCCTTCAACTCATCTTTGAATTTAACATTGATGGTTTCTTCAATAACCTGCGAATCTTTATTGAAAAGTGGTAAGTTTTACTACTTGTAGAGTATTCAAGAAAGATACCTTCACTTGATTTCCCATCAAACTTCCGAATGTTGTCATTTGCATTCTTGAGAATATAGCATTTGCATCCAAAGACGTGAAAATATGATAGGATAGGCTTCATTCCTTTGAAGATCTCGTACGGTGTCTTTTCCATCATTGGCTTGAGAAGAACTCCATTCATGATGTAAGATGCAGTAGCAATAGCTTTAGCCCAAAAGTAGGTAGGAATCCCATTTCCAATCATCATGGTTCTAGCCATCTCTTAGAGAAATCAATTTCTTCTTTCTACGACTCCATTCTGTTGAGGAGTGTAAGGAGTGGTGAAGTTGTGCTTAATTCAATTTTCACAAAAATCTGTAAAGTTTTGATTTTGGAATTCTCTTCTATGATCGATTCTGATAGCTGTGATCCTGTAACTTTTTTCATTATGCACTTCTTTAGCAAGTTTCTCAAAGGAGTGAAAAGCTTCATGCTTATGAGTTAGAAAATCATCTATGAGAAATGTGAGTAATTATCAACAATTGCTAAGCAATATTTTCTTTCTCCCAGACTTATAGTTCTAGTGGGACCAAAGAAATCCATATGTAACAATTGCAGGGGTCTATTTGTAGCAATATTATTTATAGATTTGAAGGAAGATCTAACCTACTTTCCAAGGGAGTATGCTTTGCAGGGTCACTTTTACCGTATTTGATCTTTGGTAGACCACCTATCAGATCTTTGATGTGTTCTTCAAAATGTGCTTTACATTGATATGACCTAGCTTCTTGTGCCATTGATCACATTCTTCTTTGATAGATATTAGGCACTACATTTCGTCAATTTCAACATTTAGCAGATAGATGTTACCTATCCCTTACCTGTGAAAGATTAGGTAAGATCTTGGCTAGTGCCGATGCACATGTTTCTTCGAAGTTGATCTTATAGCCTTTATCGCATAGTTGAGTTATGCTGAGAAGACTGTATCCAAGTCCTTGGACTAATGAAACATATTCAATAACCAGATATCCCAATTGATGTTTACTATACCAATAATCTTTCCTTTTTCTTTTCACACCGAAGGTGACATTTCCACTGTTTGCCCATTTGAGATTTATGAACAAGTTCTTTTCACCTGTCATGTGCCTTGAACGCCCACTATCCAAGTACCACTTGTTCTTCTTCAGTAAACCTGCAACCAAGAAGATTTTCACGTTGGTACCCACACAAATTTAGGTCCTTCTATATTAGTCTTAGGTCTAGTATCAAATCTCCAATAGATCTTTTTGGGCTTTATTTGCTCAACTGGACATATTTGCTTGTTATAAACAAGTTCATTACAAACTGAGCAATTGAACTAATTACCAGTAGATCTTGTGAATTGTTGTGCAAAGTGACCTTTGTAAGATTGAAGAGAAGGTGTTTGTTTCAATCTTGTTTTGACATTTGGAAAAGGATTCTTCTTCTCTTCATGTTTCCTTTCACGTCCAAGTCTAGACTTGTTGTAATGAGGAACCTAAATAGATAGAATGTGTTGCAGATTTTTGAACTAAAAAGAAAAAATTTATACTAATTTTTAAATATATTCCCTTGGAGATTTGCTTTCCTCCTGTAGAGAGCCGCATTCACTCTGAGTAGTGACCAAATCTTTCTGTAGTTTCTCAAGTTCATCTTTTGGAGAAAGGTTTGTTCAATGAGTTTTGAAACTTTCTTTTTCAATTCAAAAATTCTCTTTGAAACCTTTTTATGTTCTGCAAACATTTCCTATAAAAACTCCTACATTTCTTCATATGAAAGTTTAGAATTATTTACTCCATCTTCTTCTTCTTACTTGGATTCTACCATAAGGCAAAGATTTGCTTCATCTTTATCACTGATTCTCACTCGGTGTCATTTCATGTTTCTACTTTGAGTGCTTTTTTTCTTCTTATGAACTTTCCTCCCTTCTTCTTTAGGAGAAGTCAATCAAGCTTGATATACCCCTAGTTTTCTGCATTCATAACAGACAATGTCCTTATCTTTGATTTCTTCAGCTCCATTAAAAGATCTCTTTTCTTCTAAGAATCTCGGATTCCTTCTTCCTCTAAAATTTTCACCTTTTTCATAAGAGTTTTGAATCTTCTAGCGAACATGGCTATTTCATTATCATCATCTTCTTTAGCTGATGTATCACTTCCTGTATTTTCATCATTAGCATTAAAAGCAATAACTTTCTTACCTTTGGATAGGTTTTACTTATTTACATCTTCAGCTTCAGAGGACATCAATGTGCCTATGAGTTCATCTAGGGTCACAGGCTAAATCCTTATAGTTTCTCGAACTAAGGTTTTCACAATGATCCATTTTTCTAGGAGTGCCCTCAGTAGCTTATTCACTTTTATGGCATTTGTGGAGATCTTTCCTTGACTAGCCACGCCATTCACTATCTTAGTAATTTCTTCTTACCTTTCATCAGATTTTATCACAAACGTCCTCATAATGACAAGTAGGATGTTCATCTGATTTCTTTCACACGATCGGTGCCCTCATATATCACCTGGAGGCAATTCTATGATTTGTTTAGCTAAAATACAAGAGGATATTAGTTAAATTTAGATGGGGATAGAGCACAGTAGATATGATGTCTTGCTTAGAATTGAGGGCAGCTCTTTGTTTGAGTTTATTTAAAGTGAGCAACAATAGTAGTTGATTAGTAGTTGGTCTCTAGCATAGCAACAGGAGCAGCAGCTGGAACTTCTACAACATTTTGAGTCACATCCCACATATCTTAATCACATGCATCAAGGTAAGCAACATTCTGCTCTTCTCGTAGTTGTAGTTCCTCCCATCGAAGTATGGAGGCTTGTTAGGCACTGCGAATTCATTGGCTCAAAAAACCATCAAAGTCAGCCATAGTAGGGACTTCGTGCTTTGAAAAAATACACTTCGAATAACAAGTAACAAAACTCTGATACCAATTTTTTGGGGTAACAATGCAACTTAGAGGTGGGTAAATAATTGTTTTTGAAACATTTTAGATTTATGTGAAAACACAGTGATAGAAAAAGATCGGGTGAGCAAATATTTCCACGAAATAGTATTTAAAAGTGTGCAAATAGAGGAATGACACTCGAAAAGATTAGCACACCATATATATTGTGGTTTTCCTTATATAACAAGGCCTACATCCAACTCCATAGAACAATACCACAACACCGCTAGAATGCACTAGTGAACTACCTCAAAAATATAAACCAATATGTAAGCTGACCTTTACACTTGATTTTGCACAATTACAATGGTAAGATGAGCACAATATTTCATAGTTAAGCTTTTAAATAGAACCAATTCTAAAGCAACTCTTGATATTCATTAGTCCAAATCCTCCTTGGTTTGGTACTCCTTGACGTTCAGAACCCCTCCTTTATAAGCCTCATCAATCTAGCTATTTGAAACCTTTGCGAAGTAAAAGAGCTATGGAAGTCGTGGATAGCTTGTCCTCAAGCTAGAGAGCTTTTTCAATGTCAAATTAAGACTTGCCTAAAATATAGGGACTAAGCTACTGTAACCGAGCAAACATTTTCTACTATATTCTGAAATCAGTGGGCTGTTCTCAAAAAGATAAAATCCTCCCTCATTGCCCTTTCTCATTAAATTGGTAGATCAATTCAACCAATCTTCTGACACATCATCTCGTATGAATTTTTATACCCTTGTCTAACCATATCTTTCAAGCACCGATATTAAATATTCGGTGACCAGATTCTTTTTGAGTCCTCAGTGAATGTTTTCACAAATAGCTCAAATACCACATGTGTTTCGCGAATGGATGATTTATGACCTTAGCCATAGAAGATGGGTTATGCCCACCACCAAAAGTAAATCAAATACCAAGGAGAGTTTGAAAATCATAAAATGTTTTATGAGATGTTTTACTCCAATAGGGGCGGCAATCCACTCATGGCAGTAGTGGTTAAGGAGAGACCGGCAGAAGGGAGTTTTAGTGGGATAAGATCAGGCGATACATAAGGAAATAGAAAGCATTTCATAATGATTGGTATGTGTTTTGCTACAAAAGACACAAGAATACACTCTCTCTCAAATTATTCCCTCTTTAGTACCCAACCATTCTCCTGAGGATACTCATTTAGGTAAAGATTTCCTACCACACATGGTTTTCTTATTGATACTATTAGTTTTTAGTTATAATTGCTTGAAAGGGACAATCGAGCAAGTTTCCTCTGGTACTCACTAGAATGTGAAGGAATGAAGGTCAAAGTATCCATTACAAATTATATTTCGACAGGAAGATTGCCTAACCCTCGAAGAATTTGTGTCCAATATTTTCGCAATTCGAATTCCTAGTGTAGTACAAGAAGCTCTGAGGGAGTCCCAAGTGGGCTCAACCGATGTAAGAGGAAATGGAAGCTTTGCAAAAAAAATAAGACTTGAAAGCTAGTAGAGTTACCGACGGGGAAGATAAGCGTAGGGTGTAGGTGGATCTTCCACCATCAAATACAAGTAGATAGATATGTTGAGAGGTACAAAACACAACTAGTAGGAAAGGGATATACCTACGACCTATGGTGTGGACATCAATAACATTTTCTTCGGTTACAAAAGCGACATAGATTGGCTTTTACACCAATTTGATTATTAAACCGTGTTTCTTCACGAGATCTAGAGGAAGAATTTACATGGAATTCCACCTGGGTATGCATAGGTAGATCTTCAAATGTATTATGCAAACTTGAGCGATTCTTTGTATGGGTTAAAGCATCATCCCATGCATTGTTGGTCATTTTAGCTCAGTTAATGAAGATGTATGGATACACTCAAAGTAAGTTCGGATCATACAATATTCCTACAACAATGACAAGAACCAAAATATACCACTATCATATAACGTGGAATGATATGATCATCATAGGGAATAATCTGAAGGCCATGCCTACAAATGAATTGAGATGAAAAATCGAGAGGCCTAAAATATTTCTTGGGACTTGAATTGGCAAGTCGAAAAGGTTTTTCTTGTCCTAATGGACAATATGTGTTAGATTTATTAGCTGAGGTTGGAATGTAACCTACGGACACCCCTATGGTACAAAATCATAGACTTGGAGAGTTTTTCCTAATCAGTCCTACTATAGGTAGAGAAGCCAAAGTTAGTAGGCTTGATTTATTTGTCCATACTCATCTTGATATTGCAATGCATAGGCTGGTGAGCCAATTTATGCCTGCTTCAAGTGAAGAACATATAAATGATGTTGTGCACATTCTACGCTACTTGAAGTTTAGAGGCCCCAGGGAAAATGATTGTTCTTTGTGAAGAACGTCATCTTGAGATGGAGGAAATTTATAGATGCAGCCCTGGCAGGTAGTATCTTGGATAGAAGGTCTATGTCAGGCTACTTCGGCCATTTGGAGGAGGAAACTTAGTGAACATGAAGGAGCAAAAAACAAAATGGGGTAGCCTTGTCAAGTGCTAAGCAGAATTTCGAGGGGTGGCTAAAGGGCTGTGCAAGCTACCTATGGCGTGTATGGCTCTAGTCCGGGTGAGGGAAGGGAAATAAAAAGGTGGGAGCTCTTGTAGAAGAGGGGCGGGGGGGAAAAGGGGAGGACGAAGGAAGGAGCAGCCGAGCGTAAGAGGGAGGAGGGGGAGGAAAGAAGGGGAAGAGAGTAGAAGG